>DWTU01002162.1:0-11908 GCA_018251515.1 Cecropterus confusis | reverse complement strand
TTCGGTCACGTTTACCTCATTAATAAAAATTCCATGTGTTAATCCTGGTCATGAATTATCTGTGTGCCAAAATTCAAACAAATCAAATAAAAAAAAAGTAAACACGTATAAAGATGTGAAAAAAAAATTGAAAATTAATGTATTAAATTCATTTTCGAAAAACTTATGACATTGCAATGGAAAATTCAAAACAGTACTACACTAAAAGTTAATGTATGTATCAAAAATATCCGCTAGTTGCAAACTAGTTATCTGTATTGTTGTGTTTAGCGGCTAAACGCGAGTAATGGGCAGCGCCGCGGGTAAGCTGTTAGGATTAGTATTCGACGACTACGAAATATTAAGGAATGTTTTATTGTTTTTATTTGATGACTAAATTAAGTTTTTAGTAATAGGTACGTGAAATAATGCGTTATTATAAATAATTGCATTCATTTAAAAAATCATTAATTTTATTTCAGTAATGCTTATCCCTTGGTTTGCAGGAATAACGTTAACAATCCTTTACATTTCTTAGTGTACTTCTTTATATCTATCCAGTAATTAATGTCAAAATAAGGATTAAATTATATTTTAAAATGTCTGTACAAAACTGTAAAAGCTGTAAAACTGTAAAAGCTAACGTTAACTTGATAAATTAAATCCTCTAATTTAATCTCGAAAAACATTAACAACTTAAGATTTGATAGAATTTCCAACATCTCATGAAAAAGCAATTGAACAATGAAACTAGATAAAGAATCCATGTATTCTATGATTACATGACAGAAACTACACGAGATGTCCATGTAAAAAATAACTGCTAGTTGCAAAGACGCGTAATCCGTATTTTCGTGTTTAGCGTCTAAACACGAGAGATGGGCAGAACTGCGGCTAAGCTGTGTGGATTAGTTTTAGACGAGTGTGGAATAGGTACTAAGTTTATGTTGCTATAAAATGGCATGTAAGTATGTTATATTTCTGCTTCTCTTTACTGTCTTACTTACCTTCTTTACATACCTCTCTTACGTACAAAGAAATATAATCAAAAGTGTTTTTGAACAAAATATCTTCGAATAAAGACACGTTCAGTATACACTAGATAATATTAAGCTCGTGGCGTAGTTATATAATTTATCCATAGGTTTGGATGCGGTTTGTTTTTTGGGTGAGTTTTTCTGTAAATATTATTTGTATAATAAATATTTTATGACGTATACATAAATTATTTACTAATGCATTAATCAAAAAGGTCATAGAGCAAGCAGGAAAATAATATATGAAATGAAAATTTACGAAATAATGATAACAAGAGAAGCTTTTAGTTTCATATGTAAAGTTCCTTGAACCTATATGTATGTTAAATAGAAATGAAAAATAGAATATATTCGAGGACTATTTTATTTCAGGATACTGCCTATTTTAATGAACACACTGAATTTTTGACACTCTATTATTCTATTCTATCATATCACTATCATCTTATTCTATCGTAATGTTGATAATTGCCACATAAAAAATACGAGCCTGAAAACATGGGCCTCCACATAATACAAGCCTATACAAGTTTACTGAACTCTATGTTCACTGAGTTAGGTTCTAATTTGCGGAGTATCCGGTCAGCTTTTAGAAAATAACCGATATTTCTATCGTGTTTGTGGCAGATGTCGCTAAATTAATTTGAAATGTCGTTCATATTGAGCGTTCAAACATAAACGTTATTTTTGTATGTGTACATTGTATGCCTACATAAAATAGTTTGTAAGATAAGATAAGTTAATAGCAGTTGAATGTAGGACTCTTTGTAGTTCGACTCCGGAAGCACCAGAGCCACACCTATTCCTGCCTAATAACGCCAGTGTTATGAATTGTTGTGTTCTGGTCTGAAATGTGTGGTATAGGATATACTTAACCGAGGAGGTCCAACTTAGTCGTCAGGGGTTGCAACTCTCCTTTATCAGGTGGTAGAACCAGTGTAGTTACACCGCCACGCCTATTTCTACCGTTAAGCAAGTTTGGCGTTTCGCTGGGAGAGTGTGGTTGCCGGCTCACTTACATATGAGTCAACCATCCCAGTCCTCAGGAATACCAACGCATCTTTGATCGACTTCAAATAGAAGCCCTATTCTATATGAAGTTGCTTACAGATGTCCAAGAGCGACAGTAGCTTACTATCGGGTGGAATGCATGCTCGTTCGTAAAAAAATAACTGTGGCTACCTCAAGTAATACTCTGAACTTATTGGGGTTCATTACAGATGTCTATGGGTGGTAGTGTCCATCAGGTGGACTGCATGCTCGTTTGCTACTTCCATTATAAAAATGGTTAATTTACATTAAAAAGGTGGTAGAACCCTTTGTGTATCAACTTTGACAGTGCCATTCCTACACCTATTTACGCCTAATAATATCAGTTTTTAAAGGGTCGTAAAAGAAACAGTATCCGAGGCATTCTAAATCAGTATTTAGATGTAGCAATACATTCGTGACCAAACCTAGGTAAGACCCTCATCTTATACGACCCACGTGGCG
Source organism: Cecropterus confusis (assembly GCA_018251515.1). Lineage (NCBI taxonomy): Eukaryota > Metazoa > Arthropoda > Insecta > Lepidoptera > Hesperiidae > Cecropterus > Cecropterus confusis. Next base: position 9,398 of record DWTU01002162.1, on the reverse strand, counting down.
AAGCGGTCACAATACCGGTCTGACACGCAGTGGGCTCCGGGTTCGATCCCCGGCCAGACAGATCTGAATGATGAGTTGAGATTTCTGTTCGGGGTCTGGGTGTTTGTGAATTTGTCTTTGTGTGTCCATAGCACCCACGACACAGGCGAAAATCCTACTATGGGTCTATGAGTGTAGAAAGCGTTTTTTAAGCGTTTTATGTAGAGTGATTACAGATGTCCAAGAGTGGCTGTGACCCCTTTTTAACAGGTAGATAGCATACTAGCTTCTACTTTTGTAAGGTAATAAAATATATTATCAAGACATAGTCTCAATGTTCTACCTTCAAACTATAATGACAACTAAACATTATAAAAATGAGAAATACGCGTCGCACCTCTTTTATCATTCGAAGCATTTACGTTGAGTTTACCGTCTTTAAAATCGCACAACAAAGATTAAGTATGTGGTGCTCAAAGAACATAGGTTTGGAGCGATAGGACTATGATATAGAATTATAGACCTCTGCATTTATAGAGTTGACATCATCGAGAGAAATATTTCCGATAATGACTTCTCTGTACTCTATCCTGGAAATACCTAAAGTAAAAATAAAAATTGTACAATCAAGTTCTGTATTACTAATAAAAAGTAAAAAAATATTTAGTACATACCTCGTTTGTCGACGCTAAACATATAGTGCCGAATATTATCACCGCTATTTCGCGCTTTTTAATGATACATTTAAACGTATTATTGCATATCTTGAAAGCAACTGAACCTATTTTCACGAAAGTTGCACTCTTTATTCAAGTTGAAGTAAATGTAAAACACAAAAAGACGTACGTAAAGAAAAGTATGGGCACAATCCAATTAACAGTTTCGGAGAATTTTTTGGACAAACACACAAAATACGACTACAATAATAAGTAATTAAATTTTAAAAAATCTCCCAGTCTATTTAACTATTATGGGAGAAAATATATCAGTTTTGATAGCGAAACATAATCATTGATTCATGAGAATAGTCACGAGTATCCTTAATAAGCTGAGATGCTATTTCTATAGATATGATCACTCTGTGGACGCGACAAAAATAGGCTAGACTTCAAAGCCCAAGTATAACCTAAGATCTAAAACATTATACATAAGACAACATTTCAGTAAACGACGTAAAGGTAAGACGACAAATGTTTACGTACGGGAGACACCACAATTACATTTATATTAGTGGAGATAAGGTGCGTGGTATTTTTGGTCCTATCTTATTGTGAAATGTAATTACATCTGCGGCACGTTACTCACGTCTTGAGATCGTGTGTGGGACATGTGAAGAAATATTTACCAGGAGATACCATCGCTACACTTATTTCTAGCGTCAAGCAATTCTTGCGTTTCGCTGGAAGGGTGTTGCCAGCTCACTTATATATATATAGCCCTCAAGAGTAGCGACGCATCTGTGATCGACTTCAGACAGAACCCCTGTTCTATACCTATGAAGTTGCTTACAGATGTCCATGGGCGGCAGTAACCACTTACATCAGGTGGACTGCAGTTCGTTTGCTATTACAATCAGTTAAAAAAAAACCGCTAGATAGCTTTTATTCTTAAAAGCGAGGTGGTATAAAAATAGGCTAAAAAAAGGACAACGTTGAGTTTTTTCCCGTATCCCCAGTTGATGTCGTGTTGCGATCCGATGGTAGTGTAAGAAAATATTGTAACTGATAATTTGTGAGTGCTTCCTATAGGACTATAAAAAATACATTTCCTCTCATATTTTAGTGATAAATATAGCCTATATATGACAGAAGTTTTAAACATTCACAGGAACTGACTTGCTTAACGTCATTTAATATTTTATTGTCATGAATATAATGTCTGTTATTCCTGAGGAGAAATACATATTTTTTTGCTTATATACTTATTCGCTTTGTGTGACGTAAGTAGCTACTTCAAATAAAGACACAAAACATCTTGGTATTATATGTAAAAATAATACTTCTCCAACATTGTTAACATCTTAAGAAATATTGTTTTTGTCTACGATACAACCGCGCTTGTTCATTACTTCATAGTCTGAGAAATACTAGATGAATTCAGTAACTTCAAGCGTTCCCCGGTTATCATTTGCACCGTAACGTGTATCTTTAGGTTACTACTAAAGGTTACTTATTAATTATTTGTTTTTTAAAGATTACTTTACATACAACGAGAAAGTTAGTTGATTTCTTTAATCGCTGAACTTTAATCGCTCTGCACTTGACACTTACACCGTCACCTCGATAACTATCTATCGCGGGTGAGAAGCTGAGTTTATCTCGCCCTTACACGGGTTCACGCAATGTTTTGTTTGTACCTGTAACTGCCTACAAACCTATGACTGGTCGAAGTACCTTTGTTGTGATATAATTCTGCGCTTTATTGGAATAAGTATAGCTTCTCTGTATTATGGCGTCTCACTGTACTGTTAGCTATGGTATGGATCATTATGACATCATTATGACATATTATATATCTTTGTCTTCTTTCCTTGTAGTACTTTGTGTATATACTTTTAATCATCTTGTGTGTTGTGTTATGTAACCACCGTGAAACACAATTAATAATGATTAAGTTAAAACATCTTCAAATTAAAATACCAACAGTACCTTAAATTCAAGCAAGGTGAGTTACACAATACATTAGCTGACACGGAAATAAGAGCGGTTAACGAAACACCTGAGATAAAAGAATTGATAGCAGATTACATTGTCAGTAATATTAAAAATAGGTAACTAAATAGTTATACAAGTAATAAGTATTACAAAAACAAAAAAGTCCCTCTGTTTGGTCCAGGTATTTCGATTTTGGAATAACATATATAATTTAACGGTTTTTACGAATTTGTGTTATAATAGTATTGTGATATATATTTATGTACTAGTCTATTTACTAGCTATCATTTCCCCATACATCATTTACCCATATTGATATGAAAAAATGTATAGCCTATGTCATTCTGCAAACTGAGGCGATTCCAATGATATGGCATACAATCCGTCAACATACATAAATAAATATAAATATAAATAAACATTACCCTACTTCTGACATAGGACACAGAATTAAAATTCAATAAATGTGTTATTCTATTATTACAAAGTTTTTTGGAATCTAATACATGCACAAAATATACATTATACGTTCCTGCATTATATAAGGGTATCAAGATATACTTGTGAAGTAAAATATTCTATATGTAACATTTCGCCTAAATCCTTAGAAATGTTGTCAAGAAACTAAAGACTGAAGAAAGAATCTACACAGCCAAGAATTGATCGTAACTCTTATATACATACTAGTATATATAATGTAGGTGTATGGTGAAAATAAGAACAAATGGTGAGACTCGTCAGAGTGGGCATAAATTGTAGCTTAAATAAATACATAAGTAAGATTGAGGAGGGCAGGGCGCTGTGGAGGAATAAGTATCAATTTAAGCCCGTCATAATAAAGAAGTACCGTTGAAAGAAAAGTTTTTGTATGTTTGGAATTTTATTTCATTAATGGTTTATAGGTCAACATCGTACGCCGCATTTATTTTGCGTGTCACTCTTGAACGCATTAAGGGCATTTCCTTGGACCAGGTGGTAGAACCAGTAGTTCGGGGCAATTAGGTTAGGTTACGTTACAATTTTATTTCATTAAATGGTTAAAGGAACGAATTTCGTAGGTCAACATTGTAGGCCATATCTATTTCTGTGTGTCACTCCCGAACACGCATTAAGGGCATTAGACTAGGTGGTAGAACTAGTATAGTTTGGGGAAGTTAGTTTAGGTTAGGTTAGAATTTCATTTCATTAAATGGTTTAAGGAACTGTTTTCGTAAGTCAACATCGTAGAAGCCACATTTATTTCAGCGTGATCTACAAGAGTATGTTCATGACCTCAATTGGCCCTTAAAGACCTTATGAAATTGTCTGAGAAGAAAATGATATAGTTGAGATTTAATTATTTGCATCATCATTTGTAAATTCTCATAAGCTTTTATAAACAATCCTTAGAAAAACAATACCTACCTGAATGAATAGGTAATCGTACCTACCTGAATAACATTACAGTAAATTTGCATCAAATTTGCAAGTATCGCAAGTCGTTTCTCCCAGCAGCGCACTCGTAAATACTTTTTTTAATTTTCCTTTATTTGCCGAACTGAATTTTCAAGCTTACTTATAACCGTGCAATATCTTAAATAACATCAAATAAGGGTACTGTCTGATTAAATACCTCTAGCGATAAGCGATTACCAAATGATATTATTATCTGTATCCATAGTAATTAAAAACACTTGTTTTTTAGCTAGCGTCTACGTTTCATTAAACGACCATTAAGACCATTGATTCCGAACAGATTAAAAATATTAAAATCTTAAGGAAATAGCAAACGAGTATCCCATCTGCTTGATGGTAAGTGGCTACTGCCGCCCATGGACATATTTAATCTATCTTAGATTGGATTACAGTTCTTACAGAGGTCGCCTATCAATGCGTTGCTACCCCTCAGGATTGCGTTGAAACGGCTCGTATAAAAATATCTACCGTACCACGCTCTTCAAATTAGAATGTAGCAACGCTTAACGCTGTTAAAAGGCAAATTAGTGTAACAGTGCCCATCGGAATCAAACCAAGAAGGGTTCTACAACCTTCACCATCTTTCTCTATAACTTTTTGAACCACACAATACTTGTTACATTACCACAATTTATTTTAACAGATACCTGCTAATACTTATATTACTATAGATACATCGACTAATGCACTCACGGCCAAATTAACATACTAAATAATTACGACGCTTTATAATCTGTTTGAAAACGCTCAATCGAAGATTACGTTAAATCACATTATCATCTCAAAATTATCGAAGATAATGTACCATGATCCTATATTTACATTATTTATAAGACTTAACTGATCCGATGTAAATTGGCGCGTCAGCGGGATGCCGGTATTAGAAATAATCCGAGGACTCCTCGCGAGATGTGTTCGGAAATAAGCGGATTAGTTTAGGTACTTGCCGAGTTCGTGCAAACTTTTGCGGCAACCGAGACAACTTTAATGCTTGCTACGCTTGATAATCCTATGAACGCATTAAGGCATTCATGAACACGTTATTACTGCAATGTAAATCAAAAGCTTTGTCAGATTTGTGTGCAGTTGTATAGGCAAGACTAGTTTCTAAACTCATGAATTTAATATAAATACTAATTACTCTGTTTAAAATGTCTATAAAAACTTCATTATCATCAGCCAGTAGCAGTTCCCTGCTAGACATCGAAATCTCCCAAGGCACTTCTCATTTAGTTGTCATCCATCTCGCCGCCCGGCACAGGCCGTCACGCCACCGAACGTGAAAAACTTATCCCAGTAAAAGTAAATAATACAAACATATAAAATCCATTACAATATTCACATTACCTGTTTATAAGTCAAGTAATAGACTTGACCTAATGTAAATGGTGCTTTAACGAGACTCTAGCATTAAAATTAATCCGGGAACTCCTATTAAGTATTAGTATTAAGATAATACGGATTAGGTGCTAGCTGATGTTGTTAGATATTTGTCGTCAAACGCTTAGTTGTAGCATTTGTCAGCATTTTAATACTATTACTACTTAATATGTGTCAGAGGACTTTGAATATATATACCTATTGTAAAGAACTTATTAAGATTACAATCGAGGGTAAAAATATCGTTTCCTTCACCCATAGCCACTCGATAGGATGACGTAGGTGCCATGGATACACAAAAAACAAATCTAAATTCATTAGTTAAATCTGCCAATCTTGAATCGATTGTCTATCTGACCGGGATAATACTGGTTTCGTCAAGTGAGTTTCAAAAAAAGAAAAAACTAAAATGTTTGAATAACAAATCGCAGCGAAATAATTGAAAACTAAATAAGGACCGTTTTTGCATACTCCAGTTTTAAAGTTAACCAACATTTTTCATAGCGTCAAGCACTTTGTTTCAGGGCATTAAAACTTTTAGAGCTGTGAAGTTAGTTCCGCATTATTTCAACTCGGCTCTATCTCACGGTACACTTAGACTAATACGCCGAGTAGTTTGAAAGTAGGCTCCTAATGCTCGGAATTTAAGATCCTAATATATTTTACTGAAAATAAGTCCTGGAATGAGTTTTTAGTTAGAATCACCGTTACCTGAACACCCATGACGACAATATTTTATTCTATTCAAATGGATAGATGTATATCCATCAGTTTTAGCCGACTGCGTCAGAAGGAGGGTAATCTTTTTTGACCGTATGTCTTTGGCACGCGCACATGTCAGTAGAATAGTCTCAATTGGACATAGGCTATATAATTCTAAAATTTGTCGAAAACTCATAAAATGTTAAATTAAGTGTACCTATCATTATGAACAAAAAATAATTTTAGCAGTTGTATTAAAAAATTCTAACAATGTTGCTAGTTTGAGATGTACTGCTGGACGTAGACATAGTATCATTTTCTATCTTTCCGTCGATGTCGTAGAAGATGGAAACTCCAGCAGATAGATAGCAGCGTTCAAGAGCCTGTTCCTTCCATTTCTGTGTAACATGAAAAGGTCCACAGCGGTCACCCATACGCGTGCCAGATTATTGGCTGGGGACTAGTGGCAAACATTTCCATCAGTCCTCTATCTCCCCAAAACACTGCTGCACAAAAGCTTTTGGATATTGGATGGATAGGATGTGGTGACTAAATGGCGAACAGTCAGTTCACTTGCTGCTTCACATCCACATCTGGTGTGAAAACGTTTACCTACAGTTATAAACTGTACTAGAAATACAGAAACCTGCTTCACTCTGATAACCGGCAATAATCGTTTTATCGTCAGTAATCAATCAGGCGAGCCATATTAATTGGTACGGAGCTGGTTTCATCCACTAAATACGGTACTATAGTTAGGTCGACTTGCGTCATTGCGCAAATGTATTAGCTGTTTTTACCCGACTACGTCAGACGGAGAGTAATGTTTCTCGAGCCTATGCATGTTTGTATGTATATATGTCTGTCCATTTCTTAGGCACGCGCTCCAGCTTAAATGGCTAAAGGGGTTATGATTAGAATCGTTTCAGTTTGTTGTGTGACAGGCCCTTTTTTAAATACCATATCAAAAAAGAGCCTGTAAATAAGGAAAAAGGGGAGAAAGGGACAACTTTTTTATTATCATGATAATATGGGTATCAAATGAAAGCTAGTAATTAGATCATTATAAGTTGTTATCAACCTCGGATAAGAGACCTGTTTGAGGTGAGCCGCGGATGCGTTGCTAGTGCTGAGGTCAGTTCTCAGCGTTAGAATGCCTCGGATAAGTACTCTGATCCGAGGCATTACTCCTCTTACACACAACAACACAAAACAACAGTGCTTATTACTTCTGTTATTTGAGTGATGTCAATTAATTCCTTCGGAGTCGAGCCGCAAAGGGTTCTACCATATTTACATAGACTCTGGATTTCCAGCGAAATAATCTCAAATTTCAAACCATTAAACTGACAATATGGTAAAATTAGGTACATCCCCAAAAATTAAATAAGGTTTAAATTAAAAAAAACCGCCAACGCTATAAAGATATGTAAGCAAAAATTTAAAATGTCAAAAATAATATCTTAAGATGAGCCATCCAATTCGAGCGAGTTACACGTATAATTATAGAAATATAACATTTGCTCGTTAAAATAGTCTTACAACGTCGCGGCGGAGGGTACCGCCTAACGAAGCCAGAACCTTTGGTCGATTGACTATCTATTTATTTATTAGATTTGAATTGTTAAGCCTGTGGACGTGATGATTATCCAATCTTCCTATTTTATTTTATTTTAGGGATCTACTCTCTAATCATATTGGTACCCCGCCGCGACATTCTAGTACAATTTAAACGAGCAAATGTTAATTTTGATAAAACTTGTCTAAGTTATTTATTGTATCCTCTGATTTGATATGCTTTTTGGGAGTATTTAATATTTGATTTTTTAGCACCACTCAATACCTACAAAATGGCTAAACAGATTTTGATAAAACTTGCTTAAAAACCAGCACTCGGAAACCTTCTTGCTAACAAAAAAGCTGCATCCAAATCGGTTCACCCGTATAGGAGCTACGTTTCCACAGACAGACAGACATAGCGGTAAAACTTATAACACAAGGGGTGTTATAAATTTACTTGTTCTTTTTGCGTCAGGGGTTAAAAATGAAAGCGTATTATTACATCATTTTGTAATTTTCCCAAAATTATACAATATCACGGATATTACAAGGAATCGTTATTCATCACATAATAAGTGAAGCTTTCGAAAAGTTTCCCAAGCGCCAGCTTACACAAATAAAAACTCCTAAATTAAAAATCTTTTGCAAGTGCGCTTCATTTGAGAAGGCTCTAAGAAGTTAATTTCTTTTGATGTTATGAGTTTCATCGGGTTACTTCCGAACGAGCTCTTATTAATTTTTTTTTGATAAAGCAATTTCTGAGGAAGAAAATTCATTCATTTCGGGTGATTAAAATTATAAGACGTGGTAGAAATCTTCGTGATGTGTAACATTTTTTTTATATAATATGTTGTAAGTGGCTCCTGCCGGCAATGGATATCTGTAATCAGCCCCAGATAAGATCAGAGTCTTACCTGAGGTTAGCCACAGATGCACTGCTACCCCTGAGGACTAAGATGGAATACCTCGGATAAATATGTCTCCCTTTTTCCTCCTTCCTTTTTCTTTTCTTTGTTGCAATTCCTCATAGTACGTTTGTTTTTATCAAATCAGACAACAAAAACATCACTAAAGTTCAGAAATAGGGAATAGGTATGAAATGAATGAATGAAAGGGACGTCTTACCCTCCGGATCTTCCATATGCTATGGTTACGTTGACATAAGGTCGGTGGGCAAGGATGTTCGGAACTCGAGGGGACTCTTTACCCGGGAAATTCCCATGAGAGTCGAATGGTCCTCGGATTCTGAACATTAATACATAATAACACCATGTTATTTAAAACATTATGTACACATGTGAAAGATATTCACCATCCCCGTCTTTCAGTTGTAGCTATTATTAACCGAATTCGAAAGGGAGGTGGTTCATGTTCGAATGTATTTAATTTTTATATATGATCAACGATTTTTCCCCCATTTGTGGACCGATTGTCAAAATTGTTTTTTATTCAAAAGGGTATACTCCTGAGGTGGTCCCATAGGCACTAAATTAGGATCTGACGAAAGGATCCCAGGCAAATTGAGGGCAACCCCCAAATGTTGTAGGCATTAACAATGTTTTTCATATGTTTTCTAAAGCTATTAGACATTTGCACATAGTCATCATCATCTCATGACGCTAAGCTGGTGAAGGAAGGGACGCCTGTATGTGTGACCTGTGTGGTATT
>DWTU01002161.1:0-11909 GCA_018251515.1 Cecropterus confusis | reverse complement strand
CCATACTGGTCTGACTCGTAGTGGGTCGATCCCCGACAGACTTACATCTGAATGATCAGTTTAGATTTCTGTTCTGGGTCGGGGTATTTGTGTATTCGTCTTTGTGTGTCCGTGGTAACCACGACACAGGAGAAAATCCTACTAATAAGGCTATGAGTGTAGAAAGCGTTTATGTTTACTAAAACAAGTAATTATAACTTGCGACTTGATCGTCTATCTAATAAATATGTATAAATAGTATTGTTAATTCATTAAATAATAATAATTGATATTACTATAAAAATATTTACTTCAGTTCAGTAGGTATTTGACAATATATCTTCGTAAATTTTACAATTGTAGCTTCTGACTAGCATCTCTACATCATATAAGGTTCTTTCAAATTCCTCGATCAAGAATTATATTTACTGTGTTATGATTTGAAGTATTATTTTCGACTCAGGCTGTATTAACGTAACTCCTGTTTCTGCTTAATAACATCAATTAGCGTCTTATTTTTGTGTAATATACAAGTAGCAATCAGGCATACAGTACATGTCAGACAAATAGTTGTTCCGCCCAGGGGCGTGTGTAATCAACCACATGAAGGTTTAAGGTCAAACCTGTGTTCGGCGGCAAAAGCCTTACTAGCCATGGACTAAGTTGGAACGCTTTGACAAAGTGCTATGTGGTTGTTGGCTCACTTTCATATGACGCGACCACCTTGTGCCTCATTAGTAGCAACGCATCTATGATTGACTTCAGATGGAATCCCAATTCTATATGAGGTTTCTAACCGATTTCCGAGGGCGGCAGTGGCCACTAATCATTAGGTAGCCTGCATGCTCGTTTGCTACTTCAATCTTCTAAAAATACACTCACTCCCTTGCTACACTCTTCAAAGCAGAATACAACAGCACTTCACAGGTATAAGGCAGAATTATAATCCATATGAGCGGGTCACACTACTCAGCAATTAAATGGTTGTCAGTTATTTAAATGTTAAAAGTCTTGATTTTTTGCATCGGTCGTTAAACACTAACAATTAATCACTCAAAGATAATATCGCGTAAAACATTTGATCTCATAGTTTACAACGTGGTCACACTTAGAGGTCACATTTAGAGGTAGTATAATATAATTTAATTTTTTATATTTTATAAATAAACATTTGATTAGATATAAGAAGATATTCAGAAGATCCAGATTTTATCCCGTCCAAAAAATATTTGGAGATATTTATTTTTACAATTTTGAAATGGGCATTTACCCCACCTATTAGTCACTGTCGCCCTTGCATATTTGTAACCAACTCCGTGTATAACAAAACTTCTAGCTGAAGTCAATCAGAAGTTCCCACTCTAAGATACTAGAGGTGAAATGAGTCACAAAATGTTATTTCATTTGTTTATTTTCAAATTATTTCTGATCCTTTCATCCAAGCATCAGTCCTTTGAGGTCCATTAGTCAATAGTCGCAAGCCTGGCATGCGTACTAGTGACCGCAGTACATGTGGAAGTTACACAAAAAGCTGCTATCCAACTCCATACTTTTGACCCTTAGTAGACTCGAGGACAACCACAAGATCTACACAATACGGCACACTTTATACAATGGTTCCGACTCTCAAAGTGCTTTTAACTTGACCAGATTCAATTTAAATGAGCCTTGGCCAAAATATCCTTAATTTTTAAAAATTAAAACGATTTTGTAATGTTATTTTAAATCAGTAAACAATATTAAAACGGATGTTAGGCTTCCCATTACCATCAAATAACAACTTTAAAGTTTATAATGACCTTCAATAAGGAAAAGTCAGGTTTAAAACAATGAGTCGCTAAGCTATTATGGGTCATTTTATATCCAATTTTAATGCTCAAAATACTCAAATGGGTTGTGTAGAATAAGTGCATTGCGCAATTCCGGAAATAATAATCCGATTGCTTGTTACTTTGTTCAAAAGTTAATAGAATTTAACTTTACCTATAATTTGTAACAAACAAACTCGTAAACCTTGTAAACGTAAGGTATATATAAAAAAAACAATAGTAATTTTATTACCATTACAAATAATAGCTAAAGATGTCAGCTTCCATCCTGAAGGTCAAAAGTTCTAATTCCAGTCATGTCACCTCTAATTTGAAGTAATTCTTATTAGCAAATTTAATTATCACTCGTTTAAATGGTTAAGGTCATATGTAACTTTATAACCCTTCCTAAAAGTTCCGTAAAAGTACATAAGTCTGTGATTGACTTTAGATAAAACCATGGTTCTTTATGAAATAGCTTATAATTGTACATGGGCGGCTGTGAGCACTATCCCCCAGGTGGACTGCATGCCCGTTTTTCTCCTTCAATCTTACTAATATTATAAATGCAAAAGTTTTTAAGAATCTATGTGTGTTTGTTACTCATTCACGCAAAAACTACTGGTCGGATTTTGGTGAAATTTAAAGCACAGATAGTCTATGCCCTGAATGAACACATGATATACTTATTGCGGTGGTAGACCTGATTGAAGCGAGCGGAGCCGCGGGAATAAATTAGTGTTATATAAAAACTTAACAGAACTGGATAGACGACGACCCGAACAAATCCGAGTCAAGGTTCCTTACTAAACTATATCGACATTAACAATAAAAATAATAGAAACATTTAAGCACACAATGTTTTATTATTGCCGACGGAATAATATTCCCACGTTGGTTTTACAATATCGTATTTAAAACATTCGCTTACAATACGCAAATGTTAAACTGCAATGTTCCAGCCATAAGCCTAATCGACTTCATGGCTTTATTTCGAAAGCCAAGCTGATGTTGCAACGCTGAACGTGAACTAGCTCCGATGAAAAGATGTTTTTTTAAGATCTTGTTTAAGTAATTGTTATATATATTAAAAAGTATTTTTGTGAAATACTAAGCTAAGGTTTAAAAAAATAACAGGTATAGTTGCGCACACTCCACAAAAATATCTAAAAGGTACCTCATATATACCTTATTATTGGTAGATTTCTTTTTCTTAGACAGGAAAACAAAATACAACACTTAACTTCTTTAAAGTAACATTGGCTGAACAACAGAAAAAATGTTTGAAATGTACGTTACAACGCCTCTGATTTGATCAGATCTTTGAAGTATTTCTTTGCGTTTTCAGTGCAATATATACTAAAACACCCACAACACGGTGACCCAGTACGTACCTACTAATGTATAGATAACTAGCTTAAATCATGAATAAATCATTTATTCATTTGTCAGCAAGGATAACAAAGGTGTTCACAATTATAGAAGGGCGCATACTGTACCAAATATTGGCGTACAAATGTTTTTTTTTATATTTATACATAAATTTTATTGAATTATATCGAATGGTTCTCATTATTATAATTATACATTTCTAAATGTACTTTTACGCGCATTTCCGACCGTTTCGGTCCTTTGTAAAGATAAAGAGTGTCCTGTGTGTTAAACCAAGTACCAATAAACTGTGTATGTGTCAAATTTTAGCTATATCAAATCAGTACGTACGTGAATACTCAAAAACCTACATATATATTATAATATATGCATGACTTACAATGCATGTTTTACGTTAGCCCTTAGTTCAATGGTGCTCTAGTGCTGTGCGCAGTAAACACAAACATAAACGCTTTCTACACTCATAGACCCAAAGTAGGATTTTCTCCTGTGTCGTGGGTGCCTTGGAAACACAAAGACGAATACACAAACACCCAGACCCAGAACGGAAATCTAAACTCATCATTCAGATGTCTGTCTGCCCGGGGTTCGAACCGGGGACAGACCGGTATGGTGACCGCTCCACCACGCGGATCGTCAGTTAAACCCGCAGTTGTTAAACCCGCGCTTAAAATAATATAAAACTACTTTAAACTGTAAACTCCTCCATTCCTACTGTACTCCAAACATTTTTCTTTACAAATACATCCAATGTCCAACAAACGAAACTTTTTTTTATAATATTATGATAACATCCTGACAGATCAGCCGCCGCGTTTTAGTAACTTGTAATGCCCGCGGCAAACTGCAAATCGTAATAGATTCCTGCGCAAACGTCTCGTTTACTCGCCATTTGTGATTAATGGCGTTTGTTTAAGCCTCAATAACCGACGATTAGGTACTAAATGATAGAGCACTCTCTATATCAAATGACTCTATTTAACGGGTTTGATTCGTCTAAACAGTTACATCCCGTGCGCTTCACAAACTTTTATTACAAACGAAATAAAGCTGAATTTGCTTTAAATCAGCGTCATAATGAGATAGATTATATGATGTTTGTAATGATGTTTACACATCTTTTAAGCAATCTCATGCTATACGAGAATAATCAAACGATCTTTTGTGATTTCAAGTATTTCATTTTATTTCATTCATGACTTAGAGATAACATTGAGATTGAGCGTTTGAATTTCGTCAGAGCACGTCTGTGTCACATCACGTCATGTAATGAAAGTGCTTTGTCAAAACTTCTATCCTTGGATCCTTTTGACCAGCGTTTCTCAACCTTGTCCATGACCATATATTTCGACCATATAATATATTTTACGACGACCATATATATTATGACCATGTAAAACAATATTTCGTCTATCCTCAGCTCCTTCGAAACTGCATTTTATTTAGTATTCTATTTTAGTAATATCTAAAATAGAATACGGAAACATTTTATAATCGTGTATCAGTTAAATAAATAATTAACAGTTTAAAACAGGTTTACATTGTGCTTACTACCAAACATCCTTCAATTAACATTTTCAATAAAAAAGTATATTTTTGAATTTTATATATTTTTTCTTTATTTTCTATGCGAGACATTTTGAGAAACTCTGCTTAAGATGCTAATGCGAAGACATGTATAGGTAAACGTAATTTTTACGACCTGAGTCTACTCTAATGCGTGCATTATTGCGTTGTTAAACATCAAATGCATGTTTTTTTTTAATAAATTGAATATTGCCTCATGAAGTGTTTCGAAACTTTAATTAATATTACAACTAGTATTTTTTAAATATAACTATTACTAGATTGCAAAGTCTTCCAGGGTCTTCCGTTTTGTTGTGTTATCACTAGTAAATAAAGACTAATAACTAAGGACCCGCATAGCATAACCGCTTAAGCTCGGCTAGAATATAAGTTTTACTTCAATTGCAAAAAAAATGATTTTACCTACCTAACCTTTACTTACAAAAGCGTTGTAATATACACTAGCTGTCAGATCAAAATCACATCACATCACGTGTCATCTTCGATAACCCATGACGAAATTTTGTAAATCCCAGCAAACACACGTTTTAGAGAAAGTTGACACATGAGCGCGCGTGACGTTCAGGTGTGAACGGTCCTTCAGCGACGTGACTGATCTGATCTCAACACTCTCGTTCAGACAATACCTTTAAAACAATTGTGAGCTCTATTCGACGAATATGGAATGCTAGAATTCTTATTTCGTGTGAAATTCGAGGATTCGTGACTTCACTTGACGGAAATGTGGTGAACAAAATTAGAACACTTTCTAATATTGTGAGGACGGGGATAACTTTTAGTTGCAATGAAAGTCTTCAAGAATAACAAATTAGTAAGAAAATGGCTGTGTAGTGATGTGTGTAATGAAGTAGACATTACTTGCTCTATTTATTTGGAGAAAACGCTTCCGTAAGAATTGAACTATTGAGATAAAACGGTCTCAAAAGATTAATACCTAAGTAACCGTGATTGTCTTAGGCATGGCCAAGTATAAGTAGGTACCTAGGAAGATTAGTTTTAACTCTTTTTAAAGAAAAAGTAAGCACTAGATATCTCACTAAGTTGCCAGCATTTTTCACGAAACTGCACAAGAGTATTGAAGTTATATCGTCAACAGACCTTTGTCCCAATGAAACGCATGTGTTAATTTCCACCATCATCCAACATAACGGCAGTGCGGATCGGTCGATACCTTTGACTTTTTTTAAACTTGAACTTTGAGAATTGTGGGTTCTCTTTCGCCGATTTTCTTCGGCGTTAAAGCGTGTAAATTTCAAATAATGACAAAAAACAGACACTTAATACTGGTACTCCTGTTACAGGGCGACATACGTACTTATTAAATCTGCTTTGCTAGAATTTCATTTGCAGCATGATGTAGGCCGTTTGCAATTTCCTTTCACCGATTTTACTCTTCGGTGTTAAAGCGTGTAGATTTCAAATAACTTCGAAAAAAAAAACAGACAATACTGAGGTTCCTGTTACGTACGTGCCTATTCAATTTGCTTCACTAAAACTTCATTTGCAGCATCGCGTAGGCCGTTTGCAATAGGCTCGCAAATCAAACTCACTTAGGCGAGGCACACACAGCTAACAGGGATAAACACACCAGCAGTTATCCAGCCCGAGCGCAATCATATACGTCGTCAATCTCCTCGGCTTAAGAATGGGTTCACCATGAATTTAGCTGCCATAGGACTAGTCGTGATGCATGTAAAAAATAAAAGTTTCACCTGATTGTACATTGCATATATTTCCAAGAAAAAATGTTTGAGGACTGAGAGTAAGCAATAGATATTTCTACAATTTTTGGATTTTTTGTCTGTGTGTCCTGAAATGGCATCAAAACCTACTGAATATATACCAGTATTAAACCGATCCGAATCATAACAATTTTGTGCACTGTAAAAGGTTCAGTCGCAAACACTTTTATTTAAAAATATTTTTATTTTATTAACAAAGCACCAAAATACTACCAAAACGCTTGAACTAAAGTACATACACAAAAATGTAAAACAAAAACACTACAAGTTCAATCAAATTCAAGAGTTTACATTTTATACCCACAAACACATTTAGATTAAACAATATAAATATTGAGATATTTGCGAGATATTATAAAGATTAAAGATTTTTTATTGGTATAAAAGTTTTTTACATTCATCATTCCGTCATTATAAACATTCAACTTTTGGCTCTGAATCCTAAATTTGTTATGTCAATGTAGTCAATCTACTCAAAAACCAACATTCGAGATTGCACAAAAAACCGACCGGCATTAACCCTCATTACTCTTTCACAAACCTCCCATTACTGTAAATGACAAAATTATCTTTTGTGACATTAACATAAAGTTGATAATCCTTAAACAAAATAATTGAAAACGAAATCAATATATATTTGTTGAATGTTCTCGAGTCATCATTCGAATGACTTCATTACTAGTGACATGAGAAATTGGAATACAAAGATACAGGAAGGTCTATTAAAGAACCCAATTACTTTTAAGCTATTTTAAGCCACATTCAAATTTTTTCGGGTAGTAAACAACATTAAAATTAAAATATTTTTACTCTTCCATAGTTTCAATTAAAGGACGCAAGAAATGCACTCTAATAAAAAACGTTATTTTAATGTTGCAACAGAAGACGGTAGGCCCTTTGAACTTCAAACCGAAACACAGCAGTGTTAAGTGCAGCTGTGTTTTGTTCTGAAGGCTGTAGTTAGGGAGCCATACTTATACGAGACGTTCCAACTTACTAAGGGTGGCAACGCATCTGTGGCTACCCTCAGAAAAGACCGATCTTATCTTGGGATGATTATAGATGGCCGTGGGCGGCAGGACCCACTTATCATAACATTGACTGCATGCTCGTTTGCTACTTCAATATTATATAAAAAAAATGTTACTGACTTATTATATATTCTTTCGACATCATCATTTATATCATATAAATATGTATAGTAAGTTGTAAACTGAAAATTATTTTATACCTACTGAAGTCGTATGCAAAATTTATTCGTAGCTCAATTTCCAAATAAGGACCGTAAACAAAGTATATCAATTTGAATGGTAATGTTTATAATTCACCTGCACTAATATCGAGAACAAAACAGTCCCTTGGAGTATTGTCAGGAGCCGTAACTGTCACTCGGTTTCCCAACACGAAATGAGTGGACCAACCTGGCTAACAATTCAACTGTCACCTCCAGATTCTGTATTTATTCGCCGCATTGATTATCTAAAAGATATTAGCATTTAATCCCATTCTTTGTCCACTACTGTCACATTGGATTTATTAAGTATCGCAATCAGATATTGGCATGTTTCGTGGGAATTCCAGTAATTATTAGCATAAGATAAGATAGCATTAGAATTACATCGCTTATAAATTTATTAACGCCTACAATCACGCGGGAATACCGTCGATTGAGAGTTCTGTGATACAGATGCAAATGGTTCTAAGTCATTTCAAATGTCAAAGTGCGTTAATGTTACGCTTTTGATCTAAATTATTAATTGGGCAGAAACAAACTACCCACTCGGGTATGACCAAGAATTACAATTTAAAGATTAATGCAGGTTAATACAGTGGCCATAATATTAATCCGTCAAATATCATATAAATATAACAAAACTGAAATTTGATCCCCTCTGTTTCATAACACGAATATGTTTGAAGGGATGTTGAATCAAGTTTAGTGTTTATTTAAGACATTTCTTTTTAATTGTAAAATTGAAAGTGAATTTAAGAGTTCTGCGAGACTATTGTACGTATACTGTACAATAGTCATACTATATTTACAAAAAAGATAGTTTAAAGACCTAAGCATAAGTAATACTAGAATTTTCTTTAATTTTTACAATTTTGTTTTGATTATTTGAATTTTTGAAATCGCAGCAAACCCTAACAAATCAATTCCCTTTTAAGGGATTGAAGATTTATTTTTAGTTCGTATTTTGAGGTATATTTTTAAAGCGAATGTAATCGAGAGACACGGCTACTAAATACTGAACAAATAATATTTTTCCCAATTTATTAATACAGCATTAATATGTTGAATATCTGTTTCATGTCTGTTGGATATCTATTTTACATTACTTCTAACTTTAAGTTACCGAAGATTACATTTAAATAATTTCCACGGATTATGGAAATAGTTTTAATAGTCACAATAGCCCCGTGTGAATGGCTTAGCAGATACATCATGAATTAGCTTTAATTTTTGTATGTCCCATGCAATATGCAAAATTTGCGACCTGGCATAGTGCAAAATTGCTTCAACTACTTGTATACAGTTATAATATTACTAAGAATAAAGGATTGTTACCGTATCAAATCGCGGTACTATCCAACATCAAAGCGATTTAGAAGCACATAGAAACAAAAAACATAATGTAATTAAACAACTTCATCAATTTATTAAAAAAAAATCACAACATAGTCTCGTAACAATCGATGAAACGATCAAAACTATAGTATTTGTCGAAGGTCCTAGATCGACACGGATGTCCTGGAGAGCTAATATAATGCATATTTAATTGCGACCTTAGACCACGGTATTCATATTTATGACCACCGTTTCATGTCACCGGACCACAAGCGTTACAGCGCTTGAAAGCTCGTTAATCGCTTATTTGCGTTTGTAATTTATGTGCGGACTACATAACGATTGTAATGAAATTTCTTACGAGGGTCGTAGGTGGGCTATGGTGTTTGTTTCAGAATGTTTAATGCCGAATTAAAATAAAATAAAGCATGTTTATCCGAGAAAGACATACTTATCCGAGTTTTTCCAACTTAATCGTCAGGGGTAAGAATACATCTTAGGACTCTAATCTTATCAAGGGTTGATTACACGTGTCCATGGTAATTATCGTTTACCACTGGATTGACTGCATGGTCAATTTTACTTCTATATTATAAAAAGAGAAAAGACAAAAATGACCGAGTCGAACAATTTACTTGGATTAAGACAAACTACTTACTGTCTATACGTATTTCAAATATCGTACCAATGCTAAGCATCATACTTCGAGAACAAATATATTTATTTTCATAACCCTTGTATAGGCTTCTCTGACTATTAGGATTAAAAAAAACATCGCATTAATACCTGACCTAAGAACTAACGCTAAATTCTCTACTCCTAGGGGTAAGATGTTGTGGTGATTGGTCACATCTGTGGTCAGTGCCTGTGATTCCTACTTAACAATAAATAATGTATATAAAGAAGTTAAACATAGAATTTGTTTATACATATGTAAAAATTTTTATTTTAATCTCTCTATCAATATTTCCTCCTAAATACTAGCATAAATAGTTGTATATTGAAATCTGATTTACTTCTTCAAAACATATATAGTTGCAGAGAATTTCTCATCTCAAAAGCTCGTACGCTACCAAATCTAAATGCAAATTCCCGCAATAATTTAAATTCAAACAGACTGAAATTATTCAGCTTATTTGAAAGCTTAATAGCCGAACCATTAACCCATTAAAAATAAATCTAGCCTACAAATTCTCTTAATATAGAACGGAAATACTGTACATGCAAATAATTCATTTGAATCTGCAAGTCCGGTGTCTTTAAAATGATTTACTTACAGAATAGCCATTTAATTTACATATTTACATACTAGTTTTAAAGCTCTATGTTATTCTGTTTAATATTAAATATTTTATACGTATTATAGTAAAGTATTGCAGCGTTTAGTATGCCTTATATCTTCGCTATCAAAACAGATCGTTTGTTGCAGGAAATGTAAGATCGGTATTGTAATTCATTTTAAGTAACAAGTATAAACAAAACATGCATATACTATAAAAATAAAATTGAAAGACAATATGCAGTTGGAATTTCAGTCCAGAATTTTCACAGTTATTCACATTTTGGCAAAGGGAGATCTCCCGCCAGGCGAGGTGAGCATGCCTGGGGAGCGACCGTGCTCCGACAGCTCTGTTCGGAACGTTTATATATGCAGGTTATTGAGAAAGCTCCGATAGCGTGATTCAGAATACGGTGGCGCCATCTGTTGATAAGTAGCGAGAGGTCGCCACAGCGGTGTTAGTTCGACTTAGCCGGGTACTGTTCGTAAATGGCGTTTTTTTCATTATGCTTTTATTAGTTCCTGTCGCAATATTGTCTTTTATGCATATTACTTGTGCGAACACGATGTCTCACATCTGCCAGGCCTCCCGTGACAGTATTTTTTAAGATTGAAGCAAATGAACATGACACGAATCCTTCGTGCGCGAGTCCGAATCGCACTTGGCCGGTTTTGTTATTATGACTTCTTGTCTCTTTCATCGTATGATAAATATTTGTGTGAGCGCTTCTATTCTGGTACTATTATAATTTTAATTGACATTAACAAAATTCAATAAATCTATAACAAATGAAGCAACGAAAAATACACAATAACAAGCAATAATAAATACTACTATTAATTTTAACACATTTAATAAACAAAAACATAAGTTCGGTTGGTAAATAGGTAAAAGTTAAGACAGTTTTACTAACGTTTTCATTCTGTTTTACCTCCGGCGCTGGATCGGTGGGTACGGGGGCTCCTGTAAACATGAAAAAGATAAATTACTTACGAATGATACATTTTTTAGATTTTTCAGTCCTGCGGTGTGATCATTGTAATGTTTATTACATATTTTTTACGGTTATTTATCTATGATTATGAAAAGGTTGAATCAAATTTAATAGGATTTTTAAATTGATGAAAATGTTTTGAGTGTAGATTGATAATTACGACGACGTATTTTGCTTTAACTTCTTGGATATATATCCCTGTTTTACGTTAATAATAACGCAAAAGATAAATGCAAAATTTACGAGAGAACCAGGCGAAAAAAAAATACAGTCGAATTGCGAACCTCCTCCTTTTTTGAAGTCGGTCAAAAATTAAGCAAATCCTCTTGTTTTTTGATGTGAAACATCTATAGGTGTGGGTAAACCTAACACATACACACACACAACTACATATAGACATTTTTGTATTTAATGAAAATAAATATTTACCAAATAAATAGTCACCATTTTGTGTAAAAGATCGTCATATTTATTTTTTCATTATGCTATATATTCAGTTCCTGTCACAATCTTGTCTTTTATGCATATTACTTGTTTCACATCTGCCAGGCGTCCCGC
>DWTU01002160.1:0-11911 GCA_018251515.1 Cecropterus confusis | reverse complement strand
CCATGTAGCTCGGCCGGGCGTTCGCTTAACGTGTGTGTATATGGTACGACTGTACAAAGCTATAAATATATTAAAACTATTGTTTCAATGGTAGAAATTCCTGAATAACCGACATGTATTGTAAGATAATAAAACCATTTTAAACGATATTAACTTCTCATTTATTCAATAAAAGAAAAAAATGGTTTCTTATCGGTCACCACCCTCAAAAATGTAACTTGAATTAATATCAAAGAAAAAAATACTGCATTTATAAATAAATAATTATAATTGCATAAGTAGATAAAAAATGTTATGCAATGGCTTTACCGCAGCAGTCCCCGAGTTACGTAAGTGTTTTTTCTATAATATAGTAGCAAATGAGCTTACAGTCCAACTGATGGTAAGTGGTCGCTGCCGATGACGGGCTTTAGTGCTGCTCCAAAAAAATATGATAAAAAGACATTCTTGAAGTCGGGCGTAAATACTAGTTGCTACTCTGAGGATTGGAACTGGTGTATATTGGTGATGGTAAAAATCTTTGTGGTTCAACTCTGATAGTACCACTGCGACACCTATTTCTACTGAATAAGAAGAATTTTAAACGCTGCATTGTTTTCGATTTTATTTTGATTAGGGTTTGTAGATTTGTCCCAGATGTTCAAATTTACTGGATGATGGTCGACCTCAGGAAGAGTATGTTATTAATTACATATTTCCGATTAATTTCTTAAGTGTTTATTATTGACCTAAGTAAAATATATATATAGTCGAAAATTATTCGGTTAGAAGTTAGTAAACACTTCATTTTATTATCAAAGCACAAAGGCTTCCCAAAAATAACAGGTATAGTAAAACTATTAATAATCTTGTAGCTTAAACTCAAATATAAATAAAACAAGAAAATAAGCGAGTGGAAGTGAAGAAGAAAACTATTTTAGTAAGTACAGTTAGTAAATATAAAACTTTTTGGAAAATGTTTAACTTGCGTAGTTTTACGTAAGTACGCCAATCCGCCCACGGGTGTTCGCAGTTTACAGGAAAAGTTTCTATATTGTACAGGATACATTTACGTGCAAATATTTCTATTCACTGGAGATAAATAAAAGCTAAAAATAATAAAGTTGGAAGGCGTGCACTTACAAGGAAAAAACCGGCCAAGTGCAAGTTGGACTCCCGCACAAAGGGTTCCAAATCGTAATCTTTAAAATAAAATATAAAATGTGAAAATTTCAAGTTTCGAGCTATCAGGGTTCATAAGATACAGCTTGGTGACAGACAGACGGATAGACGGACAGTGAAGTCTTAGTAATAAGGTCCTGTTTTTACTCCTTGGGTACGTAAACTTACGGCATTTACTACAGTTATTGTCACCTAAAGTTATTAAAGCTAAATGAAAAATTTCTTATTCTGATATCTTAATATTTTTTGGTTCCTTTAATAGAATGTCAATGTCAATCTAATCCATAGGTGAATGTAACTGGATTTAAATATTTTTGCTTTCAGTGCCTGCTGTGCATTATATCTATGTAAATAATTCGAAGGTATTAAGCGAAACTACGTTTTACTTTGAAAGAGGGATACGGAAGACACGAACTTTACATTGAGACATTACTTTTCAGAGATAGTCCCTTTCAGAGACAGGTATGTGACAGGGTATGATTCTAATCCAATCTCTGAACATCCATGGACGGCAGTAATTACTTCATCTATTGATCCATCAGCCCTTTCAAATCCACAGCTGGACAAAGACCCTGATGGAGATGTTTGCAAATAGTCCGCAATAGATATTGATATTATAGGAACACGCTGTCATCCATCCATCCGCTGTTAGCAATTAATAGCTTATTATCATTCTTTGTTTATAAATTCATATTTTATTTCAAAATAGAAACCATTTATTCTTCAGTTATATTGAAAAAAGGCAAATTTAAAGCATAAAAATATTTTTATGGCATTCAATTTGTCTTTGCAGATATTACACAAGGTAGTCGTTAAAGGCAGTTGCAAACCATTTCGAATTGGCGATGAGCCGAGCAATTGATCAATTCAGGTTCGGTGTTCCAGTTATATTGTGAAGCTTGTGCCAAGATCAA
Source organism: Cecropterus confusis (assembly GCA_018251515.1). Lineage (NCBI taxonomy): Eukaryota > Metazoa > Arthropoda > Insecta > Lepidoptera > Hesperiidae > Cecropterus > Cecropterus confusis. The sequence continues at coordinate 9,836 of DWTU01002160.1, read as the reverse complement.
AATTTCGTTTCATAAATTTCTTACGGTTTTTAAATATCAATGTACAAATACATACATGGTAGTGTTTGACCGCAATCTCACCTAACATTAACATCTCCTATCATTAGGACCCCGTGCTATATATTTCAGTTAAAAATAACTCTGAAGTAGAAATCTGAAAGGCGACCTTTTTCGTGGAACGAGAACGGTTCCACATATTACGCCTATTTATAGCGTGACACAGTTTTTCAGTGGAAGTGTTCGGATGTCGATAGACTTAAATACGAGTCGACCATCTTAGTTTTTAAGAATAGAAATTTATTTTTAATTAAATTCAAATAATACCACAGTTATATATGCATTTCCATATGAATATACTATCAAGGGGACTGCATTTTCATTTTCTGTTTTAATTTTAAGTTTAAAAAATAGTAAATGATTTAAAAAATTATTCGTACTGAAAAAACTAAAATGCTCTATTTTAACTCATTGCATAGATTATTAAAATTTATAACTAGTAAATTGATTACAATTCGCCACGTAAGACCCTTGTTGATGCTATTATATCGGCGCTATAAATTGACTTGCAAAAGCTTGTAAAAGCTCTACCTTAAATTTGTTATCATTTACCAGAAAACAGTTTGATATTGGCAGTTACTGTCATCATAAATTCATTACATAGTATTATAATTAGGCTAAACTAGCTCATACCCAAAACTTTGTCTGGGGGCTGGATAACATGGCTGTAACTAATTAGTCATGATTTGTTTTTAGTGCGTTACTAGATTATCTAGCCACAAAAGCGTGTTTTTTTTTTAGTTTTTTTTAAACTAATGTATATTTGTTACCAAGTTAAGGAATAAGACTTATAAGGACCTTTCAATATATGGAACAGGATCATAAAACATTTTCTGCAATGGAAATACTAGTAGGAATCTAGTCCGTTTGAAGTTAACTTCTAGACTACTAACTTCCTTACTTACTTCTACTACGACTTACTAGATTCCTAATTAATATAAGCACTTATTTATAGAAGCACTAACTTTCAAAATTTTTAAAACAATGTTGAGCATGTTTTGCAAAACAATATCCGCTTTTTTTTTCAAAGACGAGCGGAACTCCCTCCACAATATCCGAATCGAAAAAAAACAAAGCTAATATTATCAAGTTAATGAAGCTCCTAGAGTCTATAAATAAAAATAAGTATTATCAATATTCGTTTCTAATCGCTTTCGTGGGCTATATTATTATCTGTTTCTTTGTACAGTTATTTATACGTCTGTCATGCGCACACGAGACCATTCAAATTGACCCTGTTCCAATAAGATTTTCCTTCGAATGTTTTTTTTTTGTTAAATTGTTTATTATTTTTAGTGAAATAATATATTCACGAATTTTATATTGAAATGTTTTAAAAGTCAACATATTCGTAAACATCAGCCGAATAGTTATCGATTGATACACGAACAAACAAACAAACATCTATAATTATAATGTTGACTTAAATATTATTTCAAACATAACAAGCTGTTGTATCAACCTTTAACCTGTCTATAACAATTAATTCAGATTTCTATTATATTTCAGAGGCAAACGTAAAGGTAGAAAGGGCATTATTCAACTCATTATGTCATAGCTCCGGATCTGTGAGCCCTAGTGTCCTTAACCCAAGCGTGACGAGTCGACCTTCCTCCGGCTCCCGCGGTAACATTGTACGACCTGGGTGCGTCCACCAACTATGCAGTGATTGTCTCTTCTCGATGCATGCTCTCAAGGTTGTATAATGAACATTCATTAACAAATTGAAGCGTCTGTCCGTTGTGTTAATAGCTTCTCTTTGTGGTTCTAAATATCGCTTAGAGCAATGTAGTAATCACAACTACTATATCATAAAAATCTTAGTTTTACTACATTATTTTTTCGTCTCGTGTACACACACATATGTGTGTCTGTATGTGTTTATGTATGAGTGTGTGAAAGGGTAATCTTAGACTCAACAAAAGCCTCAATCTCCACTTGCCTCATACAGCATTTGATTTCTAAAAAAACATACTAATATTAACCCTGAATTCACTGACTGCGTACATGATTCTATAACTAGGGGTGACCACATGTGAAACATCAGAATAACAGTTGACAGAAAGTTACATACTTAGCAGTTAACTATAATTAAATTAAAAAAAATTGATACAAAATTTTATTACAACTTAATTACATTAAACAAAAAAGTTGTTACTTAAAAATATTTGTATTGAAAACCATCATAGTATCACACCACATACTACGTGGTACAGTAACGGGGTAAGGTATAATGAAAATGTTATTAACGTTGATTATTATCTAAATAAATAACATAGTTATTGACTTATTGTGTGTTTTCCTCAACTATACGGGGTCCCCCACGTATTCCCACTTGTCAACGATTTCATTGTTTAGATTATACATTGCATTGGATTAAATTACTTTGTCCTGGTAATGAGCAGGGCACCCAGCAATACAGGCTACCAAATTAGTGCAGTGACACTTGCGAATAGCTTCGTAATTTATCCTATACGAATAAAAAAAATCAATAAAGAATCTCTCTATTCCAAGTAAAATTTGATAAATTCAATTTTTCTTAACTTTCAGTTTTAAATTCCTATAGTTCCTCATACCCAACCACATCTTAAGAAGTACTTTAATAAGAACAAAGAAAAATATAATGGCAAATGACCCGATGACAGCAATGACATCTAAGCAGAGGTATTGGTAGAGCGGCACATCGCCGTCGATGCCCCTGACCCCCTGTCTGTCTGCCCCCCTGAGACCCTGGAAGTTCATGTATAATTGTTGTTATTCAAGTTAATTAATTAAAGATTCTCATTTATAAACCCAATTATAAAATTAGATTCAAGATTTAAGCTAATTTTACACCAAATAAGAAATTCAAATAATCACTGCCGATACCAAAAGGAAAAAAAAAAAAACTTAGACCGAATTAAAGACAATCCTAAATTTACTCAATAAATTATCCTTTGTAATCCAAACTCTCTAGTACAGCCGCATATGCCAACTGGTCGGCAATTACTGGCATGGCAATCATAGAAACTCCATGGAAGGCAGTTTCAGTGGCACTTAGATGACCAATTGGAAAAGAACCAATGAGAAAAGAAGGCCAAGACGTTTGGATGACCTGAAACAAAAAATAGAAATATATTCAGAACTCTCACAACAGAAGAAAAAATCAAAATTCTATCACCTAAAAAATGTATTTTACTAACGTTCGAATTTGGAACACTTTTACTGATCAAGTCATAACATCTCATGTAACTGACTCTCCTTTATATCGTCCGAAGTAATCCACACACAGATAATTATTATTTGTGCGGGGTACAACAGATAGGGTACAAAAAAAGTAAACAAAAGTACAGATAAGTAAAATACGGTTAGACAAAAATATGACCTAATATGTCATTCTGCGGCAGCCAATTAGACATGAATATTCTTGCGGTCTCCAGGAAATTTCGCATTCCACTTCCATACTACTCTTTGAGGCAGTTCGACTAAGATATGAAGAATAGCATCCATCTTCTCTTTAGGCAGAGACGATTCTTTTAATATGGATCCGAAACTAATGTATATTACTCCATGCTTCGATTATTCAATGAATTTCAATAGAGGCTGAACATAAATAAACAAATATTAGTGTACATTAAAATGAAAAAGATTGTGCTAGATTGTTCAAAATAAGCATTTCGAAAACAGTAATTTGTTCAAAATTTGTAAAATTTATAGGAAGTGACTTTTTTATCTTTCTGTTATGCTGGTTTCATTTGGATTGGACTTCATACGTCTCAGTAGTTAAATGAAAAAAAAATGCCAGATGCAGCAAAAAGCAATGTAAAACAGTTACATTTTACAGCATTGTAAAAAAAATAAAATACAACTGACACGTAAGTTTCATTTATTTCAAATTACATTTGACAATTTTGGTAGCCGCAAGAAGTATGCAAAAAGTGACACAAGAAAATCGATGGTCTATGTCATTGGTCATTGACTTTCTTGAAAAATAATATAAGAGTAAAACTAGTATATAGAGTAAAACTAAATACATACTGCAGGTAAAGGTTTTGGCGGCATTACATGGTAACCTCCAACTTCAACAACGACTTAATTGTTCAAGAGGGGATCATCAAAATATTTCGCAAGAGTGTATTGATCTACTTTTCGGCCATTCGCATATTTCATGGTGTCGATATAATCATATATTGTTTTCTTAACTCTCTCGGTCAGGGTTGGTTTATAACCACCGGTACATATGAACTGGGCATAAGATGGATTGAATAGTATCCCAAACGATCTCCTGCCCATAAGATTATTTGCTGTTAGGCCAATAACTTATAAATGAGTCCAAAGCTACAGACACTATTAAAATGCTCCAAGACTACAAGTTCAAATTTCCTTTTCGTTTTCCATAACTCCTGAACTGATTCATTTTCAAGCAAAATTTTAAAGTTGACATTACCTGCAGTTACTATAAAAGTCATAATATTAAGTACATTCCATATGGATGTTGCTATATGGATAGTTGCGTTTTCAACAATTTTGACCGACCCAGCCAAGCTCACGATGTGAAAATTTGGAATGACTTCCTCCCGAGGAAAATGAGAAATAACAGTCAGATTGTGACCCTTCGATGCTAACTTTTCGAGGTACTTGTCAAATACGAAAAAATGGCTTTTACCTTCATATGGAAACACCCCCAAATATTCAACGATTCCACTGAACTCAACATTAACTTACTAACAAAAGTAAATGCAACATATATATTTTAACCATTTTCGTAACACACTAACGAATACTACATAAATGTATAGTTCAGAAGAAGTACGAATACAATACAGTAAGGTTAGGTTAGATTAGCCAATATACATTGTAGCAACGTTATTTATATAACATGAGGGAAAACTGAATACTAATTTTTACTCACGTGTACATCAGAGAATCAAACTAGAGAGTACTTTTATATAAGCAAAAAAATTAAGTTTTAGTTCTATGAATTAAAGAATGTAGGTGTTTTAGCTTGATAATTAAACTAATAACCATGCAGCATTCTAGAAGTATGTAACCTACATAAACTCTCATAGGGTTAAAAATTGATATGACTGCTCGGAACAAAATTATAAATGAAATGTGAAAAGTCTCAGTCAATCCCACACATGCAAAAATATATATTCAAGGGTAAAAGTCGCAAATATGATTTTCTTGCGTTTTTCAGCCAAACAGTAAAGTATAATCATAAGAAAATAGTCACCAAAATTGAATCTTGAATTTATCTAAAAAAAAGGTTTCAATACTTTTGTACTATATGATTTTAGGATACATACGCGAGGATTTAGTCTATTTTAATTAATTTTATAGTTTAGGTTATTGCTATTATAATATTCATATTTTATGGAAATATAGTAATTCTCATAATTAATAATAATCACCAAGTAATCAATTATAAAGTGTAATAATAATAACAATAAAATAATTGTATTATAATTAACGTAAGTACCTCACTTTGAGCATTTTAACCAAAAAAGACAAAAAACAGATCCGTTATAAGATTACTCTTGAGTCTGTCCGTGCATTACAGCCAATTGCTGTTGCTTCGAGGCTTCGATTTTTTTGCACAACAAACATGTTACAAAATATATATATATTAAAAAAATGATTTACTTTTCTAAACTGTACTGTGCAACAAATTAAACTTTGTGAATTTCTTTAGATGTTTCTTTTATATATTTCAATAAGTAGTTATAAAGGAATTTAAGAATAATAAAGAAAATTTACTGCAAATTGTCCTTGTTTATTTGTGATACTTCTTTATTGAAATATAACAGAAAAACCTATAAGAAGTGTATAGTGTAGGTGTGGTTTAGGTGGTGTATGGTATAAGAAGTTTTTTTACCATGAAATTATATTTTATGATTATAATGGTGCACAATAAACGACATCGTATATTATGAGCTTATAAGAACTCGACCGTCGATTCATATCCGCCATCGTGGTCACATTTCATGTTTTTTCCCAGGCCAGGGAAATCGTATACATCATTTGTGTCTCAGGGCGCCCCTTCTCAGAATAATTTTGGCTTTAGTTTATTTGCCTCAATAAATTTGGGTTAAGAAAACTTATGATTATGGGGGTTCTATTTTGCTTCAAGATTAATAATCTAGGTTTAATGTTTCCGAACGATGCATGACCAAAAAAATTTTCGATTTATATTATGAATTTTACATAACAGTAGCCGTAACAACCCATACAATTAACGCTGAGGCTTCTCTCAGATCTTCTTTCAGAATGAAAGAGTTTCGGCACACACCTTTGAGAACTTTTTTTTAAGAACTCTCAGGTGTGTAGGTTTCCTCACAATGTTTTCCTACGCCGTAAATCAATGATAATTAACTTCTAATATTAATTAATTAATAAATAACTTCGATTTAGTTTACTACTTTTTTTACTTAAGGATGCAACCATTTAAGCCTTATTTTAAATAGACTGTCTGATAATAAATGATATGTACCTAATTAAATAACATAGGACTTTTACCTCCACATTTTTATCGATCCAATCGATCTTCTTTTTCATCAATTTCTTTTGTTGATTAACACGGACAGTTTTGAGTCTTATAAGAGGTTGATCACAGATGAATAAACTTAAAAATATATCTTGCTAACAGTACTGCGATAACAGCCAGCACTACTGTTATGGTATAAATAGAAGGGGGAGGGGGAATAAAATCTCGTAAGATCAAACCAAATTGAGTTCAAACAAACTTCCTTAAAACAGGTAGACAGTTAATATTATTGATATTACCTGTACTGGGAATATATTTTACGGAGAATTATGAAACGTTTTATTAGTCATAATCGCAACACTCGCATTAAAGCAACAATACGCGTATGAACTCTGATCCATAACAAAGGCCATACAATGAATGCTATTTCATAAAGATATGCGTAGCACCTAACAATTGAACTTTATTAATATTCATTCAAATATTCTAAGCACAGCTGGCTACGCCCGTAGCTAAATAATACATTTGTGAACAATCTTATTGTCTAATATTCGAAATTGTAGTTTAAGGAGCTATTTCATAAATACTTCACTACGTCGGAAAGGTGGTAGATAGGTGAGAAACAAAGTTCGTTTACAAGTGTTCAATTTGAGTTGGTATTTTTACAGAACTTAAAAATCTTTCCTATTACTGTTTCAGAAGAAGAAAAAATAACTTTATAAAACTGAATAATTTTGTTCAATGTTTGGGTGCTGCAGTAATTAAATGACAAAAACATAATGGACTAAAATTAATTAATGGATTAATGGATGGATTAAATTCAATCTAAGCTAAGCAGGCACTTATGTGAGCTTACTTTATTGCACTACAGTCTCTTCCAATTTTTGCAGAACTCAATAAAAGGGAAAACCTTCACTACATAAGACCATGTTTAAAAGCATTTTGATTAGTTTTTCTAGCGATTCTGAAAATTCTTGACAAAAGGCTAATAGTTCATGCATACGAAAGACCATGTTAGTTATCAGTAGTGGCAACACATTTTTGATTGTAAGAGGTACCGGGCTTCAGGTAGAACCCTTGTTCTATATGGACTTGGTAACAAATGTTGCACACTGTCAGATTGACAGCATTATTTATTTAGTAATTTAATTTATATGGTCGTATCCCATACTTAGAATCTTTGTGCCTTGGCTTGGAAACACACATACGAATAAATTGAAACTCAAAGCATAAAAAAGACGTATAGCTCTCTACTAACGGGAGTCTCACCCGGACCCTGCTACATGAAATGCTGATGTTACAAAGATGAGACTTATCCAAAACTTGATATTTATAAACGAAATAATATTATTATGATGCTTAGAAACGAAAACTGCATATATTTCATTTTATCTACATAAACATTGATCTATTCAAAGTTAATTCATTGTGTAATTAAGTATATTATTATCATAAAAAACAGACAAGAGAGAACGATTTCAGATTGAAATTCTCCATAACATGAAAAGCTTGCATATTAATGTATAAATTACGCTCCGAAAATCTTATTTTAGTTTATTTACCAAAAAAGATACCTAACATTTTATATAACTGACTAAAATTCTATGTAAGAACAATTGGAGTAAACATTTCAACCTATGAGAAAATTAATTTAATACGAGTACAACTACACACATATACGTACTTCGAGCCTATACCCCTTAAGAAGGGTCAAGTGGTTTTCAATTCAGTTAATTCGAGCCCGCTCTGTTTGTATGTTATGCCCTCTAATTTAATAAAATATATATCTATACTAGCAGACACGTGCCTACTTCGTTGGGCATTAAAAAATAGTGTGTTAGTACTAAATGAGGGTTATGTTTTTACCGCGATGTACGTACATGTGTATCTAATTGCATGCCAAATTGACGAAACATGTATGCTCTATTGTGTAAAATCTTGGTGCGACTACATTTGTTTGTTATCTTTCAAGTGAATATTGACACAGTTATGATTGATTATATTTATTTTAATTGTTCATTACTTCTTTGTATACAATATTCGATGTAGTGTTATTTTCTGGCAGTAGAAAAATAAAATGTATTGTTGTTCTACATATCCAACCCGAGATAAATGAACATATCTCTGACTATGGGAAAACACTTTTTTAAATCAATCTGCTCTTCTTTTTACGTACCATTATATATTAAAAATAACCGGCAAAAAATTACGTTTGTTGTATTGGAGCCGCCCTTGAATATTCATGTTATTTCGATTTCACTATTTATTTTGAAAATGAATATGTAGCTAAATATTTTTTGAATATCTAAAGCCGTTATTAATATCGAGCAAAAGAACTATGTTTGTTGTATGAGAGTCCTCTTAAATATTTATTTTATTCTGCTTTTAGCATATGTTGTTTTAGCGGCAATTAATATACATTACCTGTGAGTTTTTTTTTTATGTCTGCCTATCACGGTTTATGAGATACAGCTTGGTGACTGAAAAACGGACAGACAAACAGACGGAAAACGAAGTCTTCGGAATAGGGTCCCGTTTTCACCCTTTGGGTACGGAACCCTAAAACCATATAACAGAAATATCAGCCAACAGATTACGATATGGTCGCAATTATACACCTATCTCATATTGTGTCTTTAACAATACGTTCAAAATATATGCAGTAAAAGCGTTTTTTAAATATTTGAGATGATAAACTTACTTATTTGGATAAGAATTCATAGTCGTTGATAGTATGTCTAATAAACATCAGTCAACGAAGTTATTTTAAACGAATCTGTCAAGTTGGATCAGACTGCACACGGTGAGCAAATTTGATTAAAATCGGTCCAGTAGATCAAGAGTTTATTGCGGACAAACAACGTAACACGTAATTTATAAGTATATATTAGGACTTATTACATGCAGTAGCCCATGGCAGTAAAGTCTTTGATATCAAAACATGAGCGTTCTTTCGCAAAAATGAAAATCTTTTACAAAAATGTTTATAGTAGGATGAAACTAAAAATTAAATATATTAGCGTCAAGAGATAAGCAGCAGCGATTTATGTTAAATTTAAGTCAATTTATCTGTTGTTTTAGTTCACTACAGTTAACAAAGCAGCTACAGTTAACAATAGTGCAACGCTATGAGGTCAGTTCTATGTGAAGAGATGGCGCTATTTGAATTTAAATGGGACTTCGAAAAGGTAACGCTACCGATAAATGTACATTGTCAGTTTTGGAAAAAAATATTCACGGCGACTTGCGTTTGGTACCGGGCCTTTCTGTGCTCCGCTACCCCCGGTGGGTGAACGTAGGTGGTTTTAAAGTG
>DWTU01002159.1:0-11912 GCA_018251515.1 Cecropterus confusis | reverse complement strand
AATTTTTTTAGTTTTCATTCAATTTACAGAATTGAACTCTTCTACAGTTTTATTATATGTATAGCTATATAGATAGATTATGATAATTATTTAAGAATTAACATTGATTTTACGGTGTCTCCTATAATTAGAATAACAGGAAGTAACATTTCCGTAGAGAAGCAAAACCAAAATTTAAATAAAAACAATATGCATTCGTTTTATAACTATATCCTAAAAGGAATTCCAAAAAAATGTACTTCTCATGTCTACATGTTTTTCTCCCACGATTTGCGACTCCCCATAAAATTCCTAAGTAAGTGATGCCCCGTCCGTGAACACACTCATCTACTGAGAATGGCATACATCAAAGTTTTATAAGGGCCCACACATGCCATTATATGGATAATTCGAGTGAATGCAATAAAGGAGTCAGGATTTTACGATTTCGTCTTGACTGTCCGGGTCGACTGTTTATCACAACGGTTTATGGCCAAAAACTGAAGTACACACCGTTTCCTCACCAAGACCATTGATTAAGCTATAAAGTTTTACCAGTGCCACCGCTTTAGCTTTTAAGTCGATATATATTTTGCTTCTATTTCAATTGGGTTCCATTAACTATATTACGTTATATGTCCTTAATGCCTTTGTCTTGTTAACCTTATTATAAAGGTCGTCTCTCACAGTAGGCGGTGCACTTAGGATAGGCATTACCCTTTCTCCTTAGGAGCTGGAGCTAAGACTCGCTGGTCTTACCTACCATACGCTACTTAACATTGTCTTACGCTCCATTTCTCCATCTTAACTTCTTTAAAAACCGGAAAAACGATGTTAATATCCTCTATTATCCTTTATGAGAACATCAATGATACGATAAAAAGCTTATCAAAAATACTATTAAGAACATATTCAAAATATAAGAAAGATCTTTGAACAGCATTATTGATATATTATAAATACCCTGCTTTTCATTCATATATTTAATTTTATTCATTTCTGTGCGGGTTAAAATGAGAAAAAGACAAGACAAGCATTTGTAATGTAAAATACAAAATTTGTTATTGTATATAATTTTGATTCTCTTAATTTTATGTTTTTGCCTCGTACGTCATTGTTCATACCATAAAGTTCCATTCCTATTTCAGGTTGCGTTTGTACGAAGCGAAAGATAGCCAATGTTCGCTATGTACCAGGGATCTGTACAAAGTAGTCGAAGATCTAAAACACATTGACACCAATTGTCTCGTGCAAGCTTTCAGTTGCACGTGTAACGAATTGGAAAGATGTTTGCAGGTGCGTCAAGTTGTTGAATAATAAAAATCATAACCTAACCGAACCTTACCAAAATTAGGTTAGGTTACGTTAGTAAAACTTTTCATTAAGAACCAATATGACATTGGTTCTCAATGAAAAGTTTTAAACATAAATTATAAAGCAATTAATATTACAATAGATTTTCGATGTTTTTTGTAATCTTTCTTTTGAATTTTTAGTTGATTTTTTTTTTAATTTGAAACTTATAAAATAATATGAAATATGTGTAAGCTAGTTACTCCCGTACCTTACGATTTTAAATATATTAGATTATAAATGAGGAACACAATAAATATATAATCATCCAGATAGAGAGGCAAACAGACAAACAAGTGATGTTGTAAATGTACGGATTCGTTTTGACGTAGGTAACTACTAAAGGACTACTAAATTTAAAACTTGACGGTAAAAAATTACTTCAAGCTATTTTTAACTAGAAACTTCTGAAGATCTTAAGAAGATACTTAAAGGTTTTTACATTTTAACATGAAGTTATTAAGTCAGCGAATTTTAATATATTGTATGTTGAAGGTGACTCACGGCCGACATTTTCTACTTGACAAGTTCTATGCTCGAACATTTAGAATTTGCATACGAGAGTGTGCACTCTGCCTAATGCTCAAAGTGACATAGGAGGAAAGATGGGACACATTGAAACTAACTTAGTCGTTTCGATTGCCTGGAGCTCATGTGACGGAACTATTTAATATAAGACTAAATCATTTTAAGGCGCACTAAACTATATGTATAGTATATGTAAAGTAATTATTGACGACTATGTGGCGGAGCGGTTACTATACCGGTCTAATACGCAGTGGTTCCCGGGTTCGATCCCCGACCAGACAGTCATCTGAATGATGAATTTAGATTTCTGTTCTGGGTCTGGGTGTTTTTGTATACTTCTTTGTGTGTCCATGGCACCCACGACACAGGAGAAAATCCTACCGTGGGCTATGAGTGTAGAAAGCGTTTATGAAATAACTCTACGAAAAACTGTCCTTGTATTTCTGCCTCTTAATTGTAAGTGGTCTCACAAGCCTATCACGACAATCACACTAGTTAAACCTAAAATAATCTATCGCTCCTTGAGCACATTACTGCCCTCCAGAGCTCCAACGCCTCCAACTCCCCTTGAATTAACGCCCACTTTGAGAAACACTTTTATAATGTGATATACGCCAGTAAAATTTGTAGCTACCGTGAAAATCAATTAAAGCAACATGTTTTGGGTGGAGCTGAAAACCTGAGTCTTCTTTTATCTAAACGTGTTGGAAGTATTCTTGAGTGTAACTAATTTATCATTTACTCATGTTCATTATCACAGTTCGGTGTTAATACAAGACGACTCTGATTAATCTTTATGCATTTTTAACAGTTTGGAGTATAAATTAATCCGAAAATATTTCTTTTCAAATTATTATAAATATTCATATAACTGTGACATGCTGGTCTCAATCAAGACATTTTTGAACCAATTCAAACAGATCAATTAAAGGATATGTTCGCCATGTAGTGTCAGCCACGAATACCACAAGTATGTTTTTCCGTAGATGTCGGAAATAGCGTCTAAGGGGTAACCTCAGACAATAAATACCTATGTCTATTTACGAAGGTAATCAACCTCTTGAGTTAAGTGCGGTGACTACGATTAAAGCTTCCTGTTAAGAAGCTGTCTATGTTCAACCGTAAACTACTTATTTCCGAATTAACGTTATGAAATGAGACCTTTACCCACAGAGATAGGTGTATATGTTGCAATATTCAAATACTCTCAATATCGAATACTTTGTATACTAGTATACAGCAACGCCTCCGGTTACAAGTTGTTAAATAAATGGTTTATAATTTACTAGTCCACAATGTAAGCAAGGCCATACATGTCGTTAAAATGATAACGTAACGTTGTTGAAAAGCCGACAAAAGAATTTACATAATTATCGCAACGTAAGGCATATTTAGCTAAAACGAAGATAAAATATTTATATCAGTAGCAAATATTTATATAATAATCTGAAATGTCAAAGAAATGATGAGCAGGTTTGCTCATTAAACATTTGTTATACTTTCAAGAACGCTATCAGTAATCAGAGCCGAAGGCGATACGGCGTTTGTTTTTATTTGTAGCGATAGCCGATATTTCGATTACAATTTCAAATAAGCGTTAAGTTCATTCTAATTATACAATGGTATGTTTATCTCCGATTAAAACCCTCAGGTCCATAGTGTTTCCTCGTGGTTAACAGTCCTAATTGGCCTCCGTTAATTTTAAGGCAGGAACCTAAAGAATATATTGCGTTCTTGTTCTTAAGGTTAGGACTAATCGTGGATTAAATCGGCGGCCGCAAAAAGTCGAATTTGCGATGATTAGAAAGCAGATGTTCCCGCTAATGAGCTAATATTACAAATGTTTGAGTAACTGGCAAAAACATCCCCATGACATCGATTGTAATTACGAAAGCGTTTAATAAATTATACGAAGACAATTACTGAAATCTAAGTGAAGACATCAAAACAGTTTACTTTAAAACAACTAAGAACTGCTCTGGAAAAAATAATTGCCTAGAGGAGACCTTTTCTGATTCTACTACAAAAACACCACAGCTACGTCTACTTCTGTCTAATAACGATATTTACGATATTTTATGACGATTCTGGCTTAAAGGATGTGGTAAATAAAGCATACAAAACAATCACACACAAACTTTATCCTCTGGGGAAGCAACGGCATGTAGTAACGGCTAATGTTGGTAATTTGCCCTTCGATGCAAACATTTTTTTTTATCTAATTGAAATAGCATGCAGTCTACCTGATGGGAACTGGCCACTGGCGCCCATGGACATCTGTAATCAACCCCAGATAAAATGGGACTTACCAGAATTTAGCCGCATCTACGTTGCTCCCCGTAAAATCTAAACTGAAACGCCTCGGATAAGTACATAAAAAGCGCAAAACAAAGCCGCTAGCGGTCACGCATCTATCTAACGACCGCGCTCCATGTTGCTTAACTTTGCAATTTGATTACAGCCTCATGTATTATTAGTTAACCGTTACAAATAAGCAAAGTTGCCTAAAAATAATTGGCCGCGCTATCGAATGTAAGAGCTTAATGACACATCTTAGTGGTATTCATGTCAGCTTCACAGATAGATAGTCTACGGTTTGAATCCGAGGCTGATTCTGAATGAATCCGATGCAGACTATCTCATGATAAAATTTGATACTGCCGCCCATGGACATCTTTAAGAGCCTTTGTATACATATAACAAGGGTTCTATCTGACGTCGAGCACAGATGCGTTGCTAGGCCTAGCAACTAAGATCATATGTAAGTAAAATCGTCCAATAATGTCGTGAGAAAACCTGAAACCTAAGAAATGTCAATATGATCTCAATATATAAATTCTACTAACTAGATTGATATCCATTTTTATTTTGATAGTAAACTTTGTATTCTAAAAGGCACATAATCCAAGTAGTAGGAGTAGCAATAGATTGATCGCATTATATAATTCATCACATCAGTCATTAAAGGGACCGCAGCGTATATCAACCTAATCGTTTTTCCATTAAAACGATATTACTACCTAAATGAAACAATTTCACTCTTAACCACTGAATTATTTCCTCGGTACTCTGATTATTTCATAGACATGACGTGAAACTGGATTTGAAGTGTTCCGGCACTGAAATAATTCTTGGATTTCTTGATTAACTGGTATGTTTCTTCGGGTGAATGTAGGTAGAATCGTTATATTTTTTAGAGTATAAGAAAAAGGAACACTAGGTTATAAGAATAACAGAGAAAGAAATGGCATTGAGTGGAGTAAAGACTTTTAAAAGACATAATTTAATTTAATATACTTTATATTACCCAGAAAAGAGAAAATTATACAATCAAAATACAATTTAAAAATACAAAAGGCGGCCTTATCGCTAAACAACGATTTCTTCCAGACAGCCTTAGGGTGTGGAGAAAAATGAATATAAACTAAAAGAATAGGTAGAATAATATGTGAGACAAGAATATTTTATTCCTTCGTTTTAGCACTCCCTTTTTACACAGTCGGATTTTAGTTATAAACCCCTTTTCTATAACAAATAATACACATAAATACGGTAGTGGGTGGGTTTTTAATTATTATTTAAAAAAATAGAATTTGAAATTCTATGTCGATAAGCAACTTTCTTTGAGGTTTAAGCACTCCCAGAGTCTCGCACCACATTTTTGAAAAATACTGCTTTAGACCTTACATGCCTTGTGTAATAAATATACATTAGAACAAGAATTTGTTACTATTTTACAATTCCAATAATAATAAGCAATTATATCATAATTGAATTGTCTTGGCAAACAACAATAGAGTGATATTCTCATTTTGTTTTCAATTAATCAAGAGTTGACACACTAACTGACATGATTACTTATCTACATATTGGATTTCATTGTCAAATTTCATTACTCCTAATGGATGCCTAACACTAATAGTGTATGAAAATTTTCTTTATATTCATACAGTTTATAAGTGAAAATTTCACCACAACATTACTACTCATTAAAACTATGCCTACATAACATTTTTTTGTCGGTGTTAGCATAGCAAAACCAACTTGCACTTGCTTTCACTTTGTCCATAGAGTAAACTAAATGAGTCAATAATATTTAAGGTTCATTTTGTTATGTGGTATGACCTTATCCTTTATAATTCTGACAAGGTACCCATGACCCAGTATTGAGATAATGATAACTATTGGTCTGACAAATTTGTATGTGCAAGATACTCCAATGGATAGAATTGGAGTAACTTCAAGTCTGAGCTTAGCCAAAGAACACTGTTACCTAGAATAATAAGTCACCAAACATTGAACACGGGAATAAATCACAATTCCTATAAGACATAACTTAGTAATGTTGAAGCAGTAATTCCCCTTTGCATATTTTTTAAATTTTTCCTTATAAAATGAATTTAAAAAATTGTATAATTTTATAAAAACTATGAATACGATTAAAAACATGCACTTGTTTATAAACTATCAGACAAAAATATACTTAGGTACACTGGTAAAACTCACAAGTAACTACAATGCTGAAATAATAACACTAATACTATATGAATAAAAGTAAACATAAGAAATATTATATAATTATGCTACAAATCGGTCCACATGATTAGATTCTGGCTGATATGTTTCTCTAATCATTTCATTCATTTAATATCTTTGTTATTTGATTCAGTTTAAATATTGAGTCCTGGGTCATTATGGCATAAGTAACTATGTTTCATTGTTCCATTGTAAAATTAGTATCTCCAAAACAAGCAGCATAAATCTCGATATTAGATTGTTACCGCAGTCTAATCTTTCATTAGGAATGCTTTTTATTTTATTTGTCACACTTCTATTCATATTTCAGTATTGAATGAGGAAATAATATGTTTTAGAAAGGTATAATTATAGGATTTTCTTTTGTTCATAGTACTAGAATATAATTATATAATTAATGAGAAGTTATTATTTAAGTAGACCGGGTTGTAGCTGACTACACAACTATAAGAATCATGCTATGCTACATTATTCCAAATTACATGGGACAATATCAAAAACATAAAAGTTATGTAGAAAAAAATAAAAATAAATCATAAGGACGTATATCTGATTGGCAATATAAGTTCAAATTCAACATAACTGTATGGTACTAACATATTAAATGTTTATTTGTACTTCATATTGATCTGCTAGTATGAACAGATGGGGTTACAAGAATACTTGACTAACACATGTTATAAAATAACAATAAACATGGCTTTCTGCTCAGACCATTCATACAAGGATTATATCTGAACAGTGGCTCAAATAAATGGATAATAGATTGCATGGTGCATACATTCATCTCAAGACAATAAGTCAATTAACATTTAATTGTCATTGATGCATTTTCACAGCTTGGATGTATGACTGTAAAATAAGTAAAACGCCAAGTATAGCAGATTAAAAAATAATCAATAGCACCAAATTCATAAAATGTTCCACTAGTGAAAATAAAAGTTGCAACGTCTACAACATAAATATGGTTATTTAAAACGAGCAGATTCCAAAATAAGGAACCTTGGTTGTTTCTGGCTCTGCCTTGACAGGTTTTGGCGCAGCGACATTTGGGAGGGAACCACTGCGGTACGTGCCCAGGGCTTGTTGTGTGGGTCGGAGAGACGCATCAACATTCTCCGCTGGCTCTGGAGGAGCTTTCACTCTGGCTCTTCTACTACTTGAATTAACCTGCAACCATGCTCTTTCAACATCTTTGTCTTAACCACGTTGCTAACATTGTCAATTCACGAACGCTAACATTAGATTTGGTTGCTAAGAACTCCATAACTTGTTGCACTTACAATAACATGTCTATATCAAATATGGTTGTATATATAATATAAAACTTAGAACGCTTAGATAAATAATTTAAAAAATGTTAAAAAGATGCCTTCCGGAAAAACTTATCAGTGCGAATCAAACGATAACCGAATTCAATGAGATTTGTAAACATGCATGTATTTTGAAGTTTCATAGAGAATATTGTCACAATATGTACTCGTTTGTTTATATGATGTATTGAAATGATACTTTATTTATTTTAATAACGATGTCGACAATGACAATTGTTAATTATTAGATACAGGTACTATATGGAGAGAATAGGCATTCATTTGATATGTTATTGCATACCCCACTTATTTAGACAGGATTAACTATTCATTTAGTTATTAAGTCGCAATACCAATATTGTAATGATTATTGTTTACGTCGGCTAGCACATTTGACGGCCAGGAAGCGATTGCCTAAGTAAATAGGCGACATACCTTATTGGTTGCGTCGGAAACTTCGCGCATAATTTTTTCAAAAGCAGCCGTTTCCTCGGCCTGCTTTTGATTGTGGAGGGCAATTTTTTCACTAAATTTTCTAGGATTCGCCATGATGGTCAACAAACATTTATTCTTCTCTCTTTACATCACAATTTTCTGCGCTCGTAGAACCAAAACGCGCTTGCTTGTCAGAGCAAGCAATATGTTTGCCATTTTGAAAAATTACGTTTTTTAAAATTCTCAAAGTCAAATAATGAAGACTCAAACAGCCTTTTTGTTTTTTATATGTTTAATTGCATGTACAAAATGTTTCTTTATTACTAGTTTCAATTCCATTTATTACAAGATAATAAAAAATATAAAGTATATTATATTGGTACATAACCGTTTACTATATTCTAAGCATTTAATTTATAAAAATGCTGTAATACAAATTTAATAGTACTTTTAGCGGAAATTCTTTATAAAAAATATTTCAGTGCATGATGATGTTGATCATCAAATATAATAGTACTTTGTAACAATTCTATGTCATGCACAGCTCCATTAAACCATTCATACATATTATATTTGTAAAAATGTAACATTATTTAATCATTTTTGATTGATGATTTTATCATTAAAATTTAAGTAACATAAAATAAGTAAGGAATAAATGAATCTAATAGGATACTGCTAATAGGATACTGCTGTCAATAATTTCATATTGACAAATTTGACTTTGACATTGACATACGCTGTCATAACATCACGGTATCAGCCCAAGTAATGCTTGAGGAATTACGAAATGTGAATTTAAATTATGTTTCTTAACGAAGCGTAATTCAGTTTCTACAGAACGCTTGTGAAAGTTGGCGCAACGTAGTTATGGAGGAAAAATATATACTTTCTTTAGACGTAGGCACTACTACCATTAGGTCGGTAATTTATAATTCTAGAACAGAAACCGTGGGCAAAGCAGTAGATCAGGTAAGTAACAACTTCCTAAACTATTTGAATGTATTGCGATCATGAATCAAAAAGAATTCACGATCGTTGTCCTCATTTAAATATAAGATAAGATTGTTCCTCGTAATTTGATAAAAGTTATATCTGTGCATAAAAATTATTTACAAATTATTAAAAATAAATTTCGAATAGTTTATAACAGTAGATGAGAAATAGACCGTAACATTGTAAAATCAAATTCATTTAGTAGAATATTGTAGCAACCTGTCTTTATGAAATGTTGTTATTTGCCAAGCTATTTATAACTTATTACTATGTAACAAATGTATCTATAGGACTTAGTGTCATGCTTATTCATAATTTACGGTAGAAATAGAATTAATAAATTAAGTTTTAATGACCTCTACAAATAACCACATTTTATGCAAAAAGAAATCACTCACTATAAGTACTGGTTTAAGTATAATGCACAATGTTCAGCAATCTTATGAATGGACAGATTTAGCAATTGAGAGGCTGGTCAGAGTGGTATCAATTTGACTAATTTTATCTCTGTATAAGATTGCCTTTTGATGTTAGTCACAAATAAATAAACCTTGTGAAAATATTGGAAATATTTTGAATTCACTGCAAGAAGCACTGGACTTTTTGGCAATTAGAAACCTGAATGTAGATTGCTTCTAATCTATTTTAATTATATAGTGGTTATGAGGTGGAATTGTTTCAAGGTTGTCATATATATATACTCTAAATATATACAAATACAGGCATCCGATTCATAATTGTAAATTGTAGAAAGTAAAATTTATTCTGGAATAAAAAAAATGTTACAGCTACTTCCATGCAAAATTTTGTATAAAAAAAATGTATGTAAATTAACTTATTACTTGTTACAGATTATGTATTAAAATGGGTTTCTGAAATTATTGTTAAAATCATTGTATTAAAAAATGCTTTATACTTAAATTGAACATTTCTTAAATTATTGGTTTAATTGTAGGTTGTTCTTCACTATCCCCAGCCGGGTTTTGTAGAAATAGACCCTGAAGAACTATGGGTTTCCATAGTAGAAGTGGTACAACAATCATTACAAAGTAAGTTTGTAAGCTTAATGTAAGCTAAAACTATTTGTTCAACAAATCACACAGTTGCAAAAAATCCTAATACCAAAAAAGTGTAAGAAGTTCATACCATCCACAAGGTTATTTGTATGTATATCTAATACAAACAAAATGGTTCTTTTTTATTATATGTCTTAGTGAAGTATACTGTACAATATTGTGAACAATAAATGTTATGATTATAAACAATATACTTCCTTTTACACTCTCTTTTACTTACTTTCTGGAGCATTGTCTTCTAATGTATCAGTCCATAATTAGGAAGTTCGGAAGGAATATTTACTTGTAATACAGACTATTCGAAGGACTATGTCTTGGATTATGTATCGACAAACCACGTGGCGGGGCGATCACCATACCGATCTGACATACAGTGGGTCCAGGGTTTGATCCTTTAGATTTCTATTCTGGGTCTGGGTGTTTGTGTATTCGTCTTTGTGTGTCTATGGCACGCACGACACAGGAGAAAATCCTACTGTGGGGCTATGAGTGTAGAAAGTGTTTATGTTTTTTTTGTCTTATTACTGCAATCATATTATGACAGATAGAATACTGTAATAGTTAGTTCTTCTCACTCACTGATATACTGCTTGATTCTGGATTGATACAGTTAAATGTTTCTGATGTAGGAGTGCCCTTACTCTGTATATTTTATATACTCTTTATATATATATAGGATATTACACATTAGGTGTCAAGAAAATCCTCTAGGCACTGCAACTAATGGTGATTCATTGTCATCAGCCAGTGGCATTTAGTCATTAAGTATTAAATATTTATTGTTTTGCTAGATGCAAGTTTATCCGCTGCTCAAATTACTGCAATGGGTATATCAACACAACGCAGTACATTCATTACTTGGTCTCGCGAAACCGGCAAACCCTTTCACAGGTTCATAACTTGGAAAGATATAAGAGCTGATAAACTGGTGAAGCAATGGAATGAATCATATACTTGGAAGGTAATTTATCTATGAAATCATATTTAAATATTATCTTAATAATCTATAAGATATATTTCGTTTTCATATGGATGATAAACTTGCACTCTGTGTGATACTCACTAGAAATAGATGTGACGGTAATACTTCTTCTATCATACATCATCTGTGTTTCTATCAGATTAGCATGTAGTCCACCTGTTAGTAAATGATCACTGCTGCCCATGGACATCTGTAAGCAACTTCCTATGGAACAGGAGTTCTATCTGAAGCCAATTACAGATGTGTTGCCACTCCCGAAGACGAAGATGGTCATGCCATATATAAGTGAACCAGGGTTCAAACCAGAACCAAGGTGTGGCGGTAGTATATTATGGTCACAGAGTAGGTAGTATTGGTTTGCCTAGTTATTATAAAATTCTTGTAACCTTAATTTTATTATGAGGCTACTACTTTAAGTTAAAAATATTGTAATGAAGGTGGTAGAACTCTTTGTGGTTTGACTCCGGAAGCACCACTGCCACACCTATTTCTGACTCATATCAGCAGTGTCATGCGCTACTGTGTTCTGGTCTGAAGGGTGTGGTAAGGGGGACATACTTTTCCGAGGCATTCCATCTTAGTCCTCATGGGTTGCAACGCATCTGTGGTTAATCGAAAGTGAGAATTCGATCTTACCTTGGGTTGATTACAGATGTCCATGGGCGGCAGCAGCCACTTACCATCAGGTGGGTTGCATGCTCGTTTGCTACTTCT
>DWTU01002158.1:0-11913 GCA_018251515.1 Cecropterus confusis | reverse complement strand
AAAAAACTACTTGTCTCCAGCAGGCGGGGATTGCGGGAGGGAGAACTACTAACCACCCCATACCTCCTCCACCATACCTCTCCCCCTTTAAAATGGCACGATTCTAGGCCGCTGCTGTAAAACTATAAGCCATCATACCAAACTTCTTAATTCATAAATAGTATATTTAATATAAAACCAGGATGAAAAATTTATCCAAACGAATATCATATGAATTTATGTACTTAATTAGAACTTTATGATTATAAAAAAAAAAAAATGGAAAATCATTCCATTAATGACAATAACCTGTCGGAATAAACCTAGAGAGAAGTGATCAAACTGAAATTCGTTTATCTAAATAATTATTTTATATATATTTATACAACCTTCAAAATCACCAGTATCGGCCACAACAGTAGAATACTGCTTCAACTGGTCTAGAGCACTCATTTTGGTGCGTTTTGCTTGTGGCTCACTGCTCATATTGCCCGGTTTTAAAAATTATCTGAAATCAACACGATAAACCGAAATTATTACTAAATCACCGTTTAATTAGACCGCAAAACGGTACTTTCAAACAGAACAGGTTGCACTCTGAAGGTGACCCTGCAAGATAAACATGTGTTTGTACTATGTACTTAATAATGTTATTCACAGTAATCGTCAATACTTAGCAAGATAACCTCTTTTATGTACCATGAAATGTTAATTAAGTACTACTGAATAATAAATCATGATACTAAGCATTTTCCTCGTAATAAATACAATTCATTTTACCTTCAGAAAATGTTAAGTTTGAAAATATAAGTGTCAATTTGTATTCAAGTTATATACAAATTAACAAGGTTATTATTAATGAACTGGATTGGAGGAAACTGCGGCGTGAAATACAGTCACGAAACGCCGATCGACTATGGCTATGACATTGACAAATGCTACAGATTAAATCTAGATTTTTTTATTGTTTTCGAGGCCTTAACTTCTTTTCTTTTATCCCGATTAAATATAACTATAAACCATATATAATATATATATTAATATAAAGTAAACCTTTAGTATAAATACAATATAACAATAAACAACATAATCCTATGTTCTTAATATCAATGTTACTCGTTCAATACAAAAGTTTTAGTTCCTAAATATATTTTTATGATTTTATTTTTTACTATCAATATAGAAATTTAACGAACATATACTGAACGTGTTCTGAAAGACCTTGCATGTAAGATATTTCCAATAGGATTGATTGATTTCATCTATCGATTTTAATGAATTAGAGACGATATTTCTATAGGAAATAAAATGAAATCACTGGATATTTTGATAGTATTGTATATTATATAACAAAAAAGACATCGGCAACAGTTCGTCTTAATAATATTATTATAATGAGTAGGCAATTTACACTTCGTTTATTCATTTTACTTTAATATTACTGTACAAATGTTTAAAACAATGATATTGTTGACAGAAGATAGGGAAATAGACTTTACGTTGCAGTATAGCAATATTACTGTACGTATATACCTAAATAAAAATGACTGTACCATTCATTCAAATCTCAAGTAAATATTTTTTAAACATCAAGTACAAAATCTAATTAATGATCTTATTTGAATCAATTTTCTATGACTTCTTTAACAAATAAAATCATTTGTGTGAGTCAGTTGAAATTTCCAATAAGTAAGGTCGTCTGAAAAAGGAAACTCGCATTAAAAGTTGGTTTATTTGCCAATCTATGGCCTCAATGCGTGTTGGAAACGGATATTTTTTTGTGATGAAGCTTATATCGGCAATCACGGCTAAGTCTGGTTTCGTCATTTTGTTTTTTTCTTAATCATAGCAACACTGATAATATATTTAATCTGTATTTCTAGAAAATTCTGGTTCTCACGGCGAAAAGCTAAACTGCAGTACACTGTGTTTTACCGTGGTGAAGGAAACCGGCGTCTCTTTCGTATTTGCTTGCGATTGATTGACTGATTGTCAGGCCAAGACAACGTGTTTTTCGTGGTTTCTGTGAGAAAGGAATATTTCAAAATTTAAAACAGTTTACCTTCTAAATTTCAACCAGAATGGCTGCTATGTCGGTTATCGGCATTGATTTCGGCAATGAATCATGTTATATTGCCGTAGCAAAAGCAGGTGGTATAGAGACCATTGCTAACGATTACAGTCTGCGGGGTACACCGTAAGTGTAATTTTCCATCGAATGTAATTAAAGTCTAATGACGATTTCAATCCAGTCGGCAACATAAAACGATTTTCCTGATGGAGACCTTATGACTTAAAAAGTTCTTTTTTATGCAATAATTTAGCTCTGAATAGTAATCCATCATAATTGGAACGTTATAGTCATGTTAAAAGATGATATTATTAATGTTTCGAAATCTGACGTGGTTTTATCAATTGTAACTATTTGCCATGTAAAACGTGAAGCATGTGTGTAACACAATGACAAACAAGTTTTTACTGTACTCTACATTATATGTTAACCTAAAAGTACAAGAATAAATCAGTATAATCATGTATAGATTATCGTTTGTTATTGATACTTAATATTTTTATATGTATATTTCAGATCATGTGTGGCTTTCTCACCGAAGAACCGAATATTAGGGGTGGCAGCAAAAAACCAAATGGTTACAAATATGAAAAACACTGTGTTTGGCTTTAAAAGACTGTTGGGTAGAAAATTTACAGATCCATACGTACAGAAAGAACTTAAACATTTCCCCTTCAAAGTTGAGCAAAGGCCTGATGATGGAATTGGGATAAGAGTCAATTATCTGGGCGAAGATAATGTGTTTAGTCCTGAACAGGTGACAGCATATTCCCTTATATTTATTTATAATACCAATATTCTTCAATCCAAAATACTCATTTGTTTCGTCTGTCTTCCTTGATTTTACCAGTACCAATCTGTCATTCATTAAATGCCAATTAGTGAATGACATAAATACCTTCTACTTACATGAAATTTCCATCAAAATGAGTAATGGAAATCCTCTTCATAAATTAGCATAAAATTTACTTTTAATTTACTCAATGTGAGACTCAACCTTGTATGTCTTTTATAAGTAAATATTTTAAACAAATGTATGTAGTAATGAACTAGGTAGCCCTTAGGAAGTTCTTTCAAAAATTCTGTGATTCCACTTTTGTTACATAACTGTACAACTGTTCAGTTTTATATTAACATACTTATTTTCACCAAACACTTCTGAGTAGGAATTATCAATCTTTTTATCCATATATATGTTACAATGGAAACCTATTCTGGTTACAAACAATCTGTAAATAATTGTCTTAATGTGGCCCTCTATTGTTATTCTTATTATATTAGTATCACTTTTATTATAGATTACTGCAATGCTGTTTACAAAGTTGAAAGACATAGCTACCACAGCACTACAAACCCAAGTAAATGACTGTGTCATATCTGTGCCTAGCTATTTCACCAATGCTGAGAGAAACTCTCTACTAGATGCTGCTTCCATTGCAGGTAAGGTTTTTTTTTTATCTAATTGAAATAGCAAACGAGCATGCTACCACCTGGTAGTAAGTGGTTACTGCTGGCCATGGACTCAAGCAACTTCATATAGGGGTGCTAGTGGAAATAGATCACAGATGCATTGCTATTCCTGAGGACTAGGATGGTAACCTCATATATAAGTGAGCCGGCAACCACACCCTCCCAGCGAAATGCAAAAATTGTTTCACATTACAAATAGGTGTGGCGTTGGTACCTCCCTGGGCAAACTATACTGGTTGCAGTTTTTTTGCAGAGGATTTATGTTGCAAACATATCAAAAATAATATAATATATATATAAAAAATAACAGGTTTACAGATCAAAAGCTTGCCTTTTTGAATGTTGTATGTTAGGAAACATATATATGAATAGCAATAAAATTTGTCATGTTTATATATTGACTGTTTTGTCAGAGTGGGCGATAACGCCCCCTTTGGTTTGTAAAGGGGTCTAATTAAGTAATCTAATTTTAAATTGTAAGCTTGGAAGGTTATTACTACATAATTGATTTAGTTAGTGGGTGTTACATGAAACAAGATAGAACCCCTCTTGTAAATTATTAAGTGTTATTGATTTGAACACAAGTCTTGTACTTATTATAATGTGTAACTCGCTAGTACCATATAAGTCAATACCATATAAGCAGTTCTGTACATTAAACTACACATTAGAAATGTTAGTGTTGTCAATTGATATAGTATTTTCATTGATATTATATTATATTTGTATTATATTTTCACTTGATTTACACATTTTCTTGCATAACAGGAAACCTCAAAATTTCAATCACAAAACTGAGTATGTAAAACCACATTACTATCATACCAGTGAATATAATTACATCACATGTAACATATAATTATACCAATTACCTTTAGGGTATTATTTGCATTTACATTTGTATAAAAAGTTATGTTAGGATAATATCAGTGTGGTAAAGCCATGTTAAACAAATTGCATGTTAATAGGACCTTATTTAATGATACTTCGTACACATAAATGATTTTCTATGGCATGGTGAATGATGTTGACAGTTTTAAAAGAAATATTCAAATTAGCAATTTAATGCTTATAGACCCACTTTTGCTCCAGAGCTGATATCACCCTAACTTTCATTAGCATTAAGTTACAATGCATAGCATAGTAATGATATAAAAATCGAGTGTTCCAATTTTTTTAATATTTAATGTTACATTAAATGACAAGCTTACCAACTGAAACCTTTAATATTGCAGGACTTAATGTACTACGTCTCATGAACGAAACAACCGCAACTGCTTTAGCTTATGGAATTTATAAGCAAGATTTACCTGCTGCTGAAGAAAAACCTCGAAATGTTGTTTTTGTTGATTTTGGTCATAGTTCACTTCAGGTAATGTAACCTTGTACAATAGGAAGCTAAGAATCTAGTTGTTTCTTTAGTAATGACTAACTAATATATAAATATTCATAGATAAGAATTGTAAACATTTAGCAAATAAATAATCCTGCTCAAATTTTTGTCCACGCTAGTCCCATAAATTTCTTATGGGAACATCATTCATTGCGCTCTAATGACTGTATGTTTACTTTCAAATTGACAAATATAGATTGTGACAAAAACAAATATACATAATTATATCATTTTGATATGTTGAAAGAACACTGAAATGTGTACAACATGGTGACCCGCTGCATATAATATATAACTGTATATTTATTAGAGCTTCTACATAAAAACAATTTTCCATATAGATTGAACATGGCCTGTAGTAGAGTATACATATATTTTTGCAGGTATCAGCTTGTGCATTTAACAAGGGTAAATTACGCGTACTAGCAACATCCTCGGATCCTTGCTGTGGGGGTCGCGACATCGACATGGCATTGGCAGAACACTTCTGCCAAGATTTCGTTACCAGATTCAAGTTGGATCCCAAGAAAAATCAGAGGTAAATATCCATGTTACATACTAAAGTTGCTAAATCATCATATATTTATATTGAAGTAGTATCTAATGGTTCAAAAGAAATGTTTCAAAAATGTATACCTAGACTATCATTATAAGCTATTACTATTATATAATATACCATTGTATTAATATTATAATTATCAATTGTTTCTATATCTAATCATAAATAGAAAACAAAAATAATTGTACTACAGATTTAGACGTTAAGTAATGTTATAATTGTATCATTAATATTTACATATTACATAATGTTCGTAGAGCCTTCCTACGTCTTCTGCAAGAAGTAGAAAAATTGAAGAAACAAATGTCGGCCAATAGCACTCGCCTGCCGCTCAACATCGAGTGTTTCATGGAGGAGCGTGACGTGTCTGGTGACATGCAGCGCTCGCTAATGGAGCAGCTCTCTGCTGATACCTTCAACCGAGTTGAGAGAACTCTCAGGGCTCTTTTACACAATGCTAGTAAGTATATTTAATATCTACAAAGTTGACATGCCTAGGCCTGTCAGTAGCGGCATTTTTTGGGTTAATCTAACTTGTACTGTTTTTTTTTTTTTATTACATAATATACACTGCCTGTTATATAACTTAGTGTGTTTTTGAAAATGGCGTCGCGATCCTGCAGCAAAAATAATGATAGTTGATAAAAGGTTTTTAATACATGATATTTTTGTACAGATTTGATATTTCTAACATCATAAAATACAGGTTGGTGAAATATTTTCTTACTCTTACGGTTCAAAATAGCAGTACCAGCGATTCTTTTAGTTAGCAGGAAAATAACAAATTGAACTTTTTTCTGACCTCCTCCTATAGGGCGTAGATTTAAAAGTTGGCCTAGGGCGTTTTGAACCCATGCTACTGATTGTTATCTTAGTCACTTGACTATTTTGTTATTCTCAGCTCTGTTTTACAGGTGATTAAGCATTTATTAACTTTATCAATAAATTATTCCAGAATTGAGACCAGACGAAATCAGCGCTGTTGAGATTGTGGAGCCTGATTGAACAAGTCTTCAACAAGAATGCTTCTACTACGTTGAATCAGGTAAAATTTTTATTCATGTACTTTGAAGAAAAGTCTCAACTCTCCTTAGTTATTCAATCTTAGCTATTCCGCGTCGAACGGCCATCTCTTCAGCGTTCAACATATCAATGGTGCGGTGTCGTGCTGTACGCTTACCAGACTTGCTACTGGCGGGATGCAGTGGGAAAATATGTATACATACGTCGAACGAGCGGCACAGCTCAGTTGTTTCGTTTGTCAGTAAGATGAGAGGGAGGGTGAATCCTGCGTGTATCGGATTTTAGTTCATTTGAATTAGTCCCTTAATTAAAAACGAGTTGTAATACTGAGTAATAGTTGCTAAAGAAAAAAAAGATCTCTTTTCATAAGACATGTTTTTAAAAAATTACGCCCATTTTTTAATAAGAACTTTGCGCCGCCGCATCGCTCGTATATTCGCCAATGTGGAAGTATCTTTGCAATGCGGCACCACACCCTTAAAACCAGAATAAAAGACATATATCACAGTCGTGTCTCCGAAGTCCCTGTTCTCTCACCTATCATGATGCTAATGTTAATTTTTTTTTCTAGGATGAGGCTGTAGCGCGTGGTTGCGCGTTGCAGTGCGCCATGCTGAGTCCGGCCGTGCGCGTTCGTGAGTTCAGCGTCACCGATGTTCAGCCGTACGCGGTGCGCCTTGCTTGGGACGCTTCCCGCGGAGAGGACAGCGATATGGAGGTATAATACACTGCCTTATATAGTATTAGTACGCCGCGTACATATCAAAAGATGTTCTTGTCGCACGCCGATTATGAGCAATATAAAATGAATAAAAAATCCGCGTAGATGCCGCTTGGTGGAAATAGCGTTAATGTGAGCTTGAGGGGAAATTGAAGACAACACACCTGATTACAAAGCATCTCTAAACATTTTTAGATGTCACTTGACTCTATGTGACATCTACCCCTATTTAAAATATCAACCCGATTAGTTTTATAAATTCTTGAAATGTGATTTCAATGGAGTCACACAAATCCAGCCTGATATTATTTTCAGAAAAATACAACAAATATTAAGTTATTCTTTCCTTTTAGGTGTTCCCAGCTTTTCATGCCGCACCATTTTCGAAGATGCTTACCTTCTACAGAAAAGAACCTTTCACTGTCAGCGCTTATTACTCTGACCAAACTCCCTACCCAGATTCTTTCATTGGTAAGTCTTATAAAATTCTGAAAAAATTAAGTAGTTGATCTATGTAGAATCGTATTTTTTTCCTAAGGCATGTTTTGTATGTATTGATTGGTATGAAGTTTCCTAATAGTTAGTCCTACTATAGGTCAATGGAATATAAGGGACGTGCAACCAACACCAGAAGGTGAATCGCAGAAAGTGAAGTTGAAGGTTAGAGTGAACATTCACGGAATCATAACGATTGCGTCAGCATCTCTAGTGGAAAAGAAGCAAGATGCCTCACAGAGTGAGAATATCGAAATGGAAAATGTAAACGAGAACGCTCAAGGTAGCCAGGACACTCCGATGGAGACGAACGGCAGTTCCCAAGACCAGCAGAATGGACCGGAAAACCAAGAGGTGAGAGAAGACGAAATGAAGGGGGAGCCTCAACAAAAACAGTCGTGGACACAGAGAGTAGGACAGTGGATCAGCGGGGTACGTGTCGGTAGCGCCTTTGTGGAGTGTAATAGTGATGTCTGTTGCGGCTTACCATTTATTCTATTCTCTTATCTTGCTATATTAAACTTTGCTTTTTCATTTTCCAAAACTAAGCAACAGACATCATGACATTTGCATTATCCCCACCCTCGGACTGAGGCCCCATTTGCACAGTATTTTCAATAAGGCTTCGTTGCATAACCTTTTGAAGATACAATGTAATCGTAAGGTTGCTAGAAAGGTTTTCCTCTGTGTCCACGCATGTTTTTGTCAACCCTGCAATTATTTATTTTATTTTTGTTCTGCCAGCAATCAATGATGTAAGTTCGTGTACTGTAAGTTACTTTTGTTTAGCTTGTGGTGGTTGTAATGTAGTGCAAATGGGTCATTGCATCACTTGGAAATATTAAAAGATTTATAAAAGAAATGAGAATATTTCCAAGCTAATGCAATGGTGGGGCTTTTATATTTTAAATGGTATGAATGGCTCGCGTTTTTTACAGGACAAGTCTGATGAAAAACAGGATAAGTCCAAGGATAAAACCAAAAAGGTGATCGTTAAAACTGTTGAACTGCCGATCGACGCAAGAACTCATGGATATTCTCAGCATGAACTTAATTCGTACTTGGAACAAGAGGTAGGTCCACACTTATTTGTAAACTAATTTACATCTCTAAATTTACGCATTTCTTAGTCTCAATAGTAAATAAAGGTAGTTATGATCTTATAATACCCTGCCATGTCATATAAAGGTCGTTTCACGTGAAACGGGCAGCGAAAAAAATGTGAGGTTCTGGATTACGTTTATAAATTGGCTAATTGTACATGTATATACCCTGATTAAATAATCATCGATTTTTTTTATAATTAATTATCACGATTATGATTATTTATCACAACTTAATCTTACTGGTAGAAAAATTCTAGCTAACTTCAGATAGGATTTATATCTTAGATTTATGCCATCTAATATCCAACTATCTGGTATGATGTCTGTTTTTGAACTATGTATTATTGTGGTATTTTTAATATTACTTTATACACTTTAGGGTAAAATGCAAGCTCAAGACCGACAGGAGAAAGAGCGCGCGGACGCACGTAATGCTCTCGAGGAATACGTGTACGAATTGCGTGGCAAGCTGTCTGAAGGAGAATCTCTCCATGATTTTGTTGCCGAAGATCAACGCAACCGGCTCGTTAACCAATTGGACGCTCTCGAACAGTGGCTTTATGATGAGGGTGAAGATCAGAACAGACAGGTAATACTAATACAAGTTTGCTTTAAATACATTTCATTAAAAGTACTTTCAAAATTACAATTTAAAACAAGAAAATTTAAATTGACATATGACTCATAATAGAGGAACGGTAAACAGGACAGGACCGTGGACTAGGAAACAGCTAAACAGATTTTTTTATAACCACATCTAGAAAAAGTCACCTTGTTAACAAACAAACAGTCATTGATTCGCTATTTTAAACATCCGTCCTTTTGCATTTGGGTTTAAGAAAAACAGTAGAGAGTTTGTGTACAACTATTTCCTGTATAATATAAATGGACTCTGATTTCATTTATATTCTGGATAATTATCCAACATAAAATAATTAAATTTTCAGGTGTACAGCGACAAGTTAAATGAACTCAGAACAGAAGGCGAGCCCATCAAACAGCGACGCCTAGAATTCGAGCTCCGTCCCGGCGCGTTAGATGATTTTGCTTTAGCTATTCAATTAACTAATAAGGCAATTGATTTGTATAGGTAAGTACCAACATAATCTTTATACCGATATTAATCATGTATTTTTTCATTTACTTGGCAACTATAATGTAGCTCATACCCAAATATAACAAAAAATAATTTTCCTTACCTATACGAATATTCATACAGATATGGATAAACAATTTTTAACCGACTTCAAAAAGGAGGAGGTTCTGGATCGACTGTACTTTGTTTTGTGTGTGTGTTACCTTTTAATTGTTCTACTGGGTTTCTACTTTTGATTATTCTTTTTATATTTGAAAAGTTATATAGACGTGTACAGGAAATCCAAAATCTAAAATCCAAAATATATCCAGATATTCAGAACGTAACTATGTTTTAAAGATTTATGTGTTATAGTCTTCATCGCCGCTTCTTCTCTATGTACTTTGTTACTCTTTCACGCAAAAGCTACTGTGGGGAGCTGACACAACGATATGATTACCACCTACCGCTAGTCCTCGCTCGAACTAATCTCGTACACAGAAAGTTTAAGACCTACATTAACACATAGGAAGTATCATGGTTATAAACATTTCTTTACCGGAAGTGACCACTTACCATCACGTGTACTGCATCGTGGTCGTTTTCTACTTCAGTCTTAAAAATATATTTTTTGGATACAACGAATTTGGTTTCATTTTTCAGTCTACATGAGCATGATGTCAACGGGCTACTTTATGGGTTGGATGGCGCCGGTCACGCATAAGCTTCAAGATCCTCAATTGTCACCACTATCAACAACGATCACGGAAACTGAATTGTCGCTTACAGGAACCATACTCATTATTGGAGCACTATTCGGTAATGAGCATTTTTAACCGACTGAGTCAGAAGGAGGGTAATGTTTTTGGTGTATGTATGTTTGTATCCATTTCTTTGGCATGCGCTGCAGCCTAAACGGCTTGACAGGTTGTGACGTATGACATATAATTAGAATCGTCTCAACTTGCAGAATGACATTGTCTCAATAATTTTTAATAATATAAATGGAGAAAAGGGATTTTTAGTAACGTGACAATATGGCTATCAAATGAAATATAGTAATATAAATAAACTACTCCGAATAATATATTATAATACTTTAACAATTGTATTTTGAGGACCCCTCTCATCTTGAGAGGAAACCCGTGCCCAGCAGTGGGACGATAATGGGTTGACGATGATAGAAACACTACTGATAATTTACTGGAGACTCTACTGCTAATTTCAGATTAGGCAGTCGGCTCTATTGTTTTCATAATAATTTTTTGTATGTATGTATGTCTACCCTCTGGTGCCAGTTTTGGATAACACCACTCCGTCTCTTCACAAAGATGTTGTAGGAGACGATTGGACTATGGATCTAGGTGATGGGTAGCAACGCACTAATAGTAAATAAGGTGATAGAACCAGTATGGTACCAGCGCTAAGTCTGTTTCTGAAGCATTTCTTGAGTAATGGTGGAAGGCTCACTTTCACATGTCGCTACCATCTTAGTCTTCGGGAAAAGCAAGCTTGATAGACTTTAGAGGATAACCTTGGTTTATATGAAGCTGCTCACAGAAACCCATGATTTGGAGTTCTACCATCCAAAAAAAAACTTATAAAAATAACTTACACGTGATTTTCTATATCTTTCAGAACGACTCATGAAGGGCTTATACTCTTAATTTATCCTCTATCCATTTTATAGGTCTATATTTAGCCGGATATTTGGCGAACAAAAAAGGACGCAGGGTATGCTTACTGCTCGGCAGTCTTATAATGGCCATTGGTCAGATATTTGTAGCTACCACCAGAAATTTGATCATGCTGTATATTGGCAGATTCCTCGTAGGAATCGGGATAGCCATAAACG
This sequence comes from Cecropterus confusis, assembly GCA_018251515.1. Classification (NCBI taxonomy): domain Eukaryota; kingdom Metazoa; phylum Arthropoda; class Insecta; order Lepidoptera; family Hesperiidae; genus Cecropterus; species Cecropterus confusis. Next base: position 166 of record DWTU01002158.1, on the reverse strand, counting down.
AAATAATTTCAATGGTCTATCTAGGAGAAATAGCGTTAGTATACATTTTGGAATCTATGTCTGATTTTTATAAGCATTTCAGAAGCTTTTAGAAAAACTAATCATTTGTAATTCTTTTCGATATTAATCAGTTCAAACAATAATTATTTAAGTTTTGTTTTGAAGG
>DWTU01002157.1:0-11918 GCA_018251515.1 Cecropterus confusis | reverse complement strand
GCGGTCACCATACCGGTTTGATACAGAGCGGGTCCTGGGTTTAATCCTCGGCCAGACAGATATCTGAATAATGAGTTAAGATTTCTGTTCTGGGTCTGGGTATTTGTGTATTCGTCTTTGTGTGTATTTGGCACCCTCGACACACGAGATAATCCCACTGTGGGGCTATGAGTGTAGAAAGCGTTTATGTTTATATGTGTGTGTGTGTGTTTTTAATTTCTTTAAACCACCATTTGTACCACCACCTCTTTCTTATAGCATAAAATCCACATTTGTTCCTTATTAGCATTGCAAATTACATAAAAACAAATGAATACGCAAAAATATCTTTCACTTAACGTTGTCAAAACAGTTTTGTTATTGCCGCTGTAACATTTTGCAATTATATTTTAATTTACCTAACCAATTATAATTGAGTAGGTACTTGTCCCATGTGTCACCAATGAAACGAAGGGAAATATCAAAATTGTGCTACAATATAAGGGATTTGTCATTTTTAAAAATTATTTCGTTACGAGTTGACAATGCAAACGCTGCATTAACACGCTAAGGTAATAAAATTTTTCAAAATATTTTAACGGAAAGATAATGCTCTTGTAAGCTATGTGATAAAATCTGTATAATTCTTAAAATTGGTGAATTTATAAATGGTATGGATACGGTGTTTATTAAGAGCGATGTACTTATATACGTAATTTAAATATAATAAGACGAAAATCGTCTTATTATATTTAAATTACGTTTACGTTTTAATTACGATTTGGGTTCACAAAATAAACATTTTTACCAATAAAATGTGTTATCATTTAATAATAGAAAATATTATAAAAACCGAAAAACCCCACTGCTTAACCTGACATTAGCAGTCGAGTATTTTGTTTTTTTCTTTTTGCTTATTTAATTTTTCGGAGTTTGCGTCAAAGTAATAATATAAAAATGTTATAATATATATATTTTTTGGTTCCATTTGATACCCATATCGTTGTGATAATATCACCATCCCTTTCCCCGACCTTTTTTGTGCACAGGCACCATATTTAAATATTATATTACCGATGTCACTATAACAACTGAGACGATTCCAATGATACGTCACAAGTTACAATCCATTAAGCAGTTTGGGCTGTGAAGCGTTCCAAATAAATGGACATACATACACATACATTCGCTCGAAAAACATACTTATCTATCTACATCTCATATCTTACTACATCTATAAAGTACTCCACAGAGATTTTGGACTTAAAAAGAGCTATTGTTTTTTATATAAACCATAAATAAGCAAAACTTTACGATACGATCTCGATGTATACGATCTCGAATTTCAATCGCTTATAACTTTGTCAAATTTCTACCGAATCTTTTAGTTTTGGTATTGGTGGATTACTCACGTCATCCCCTATCCATATTTTTTTTTAAATAACACACAAATATTTCAACTAAAATAACTTTTTTCTTGTTCAAACTGCATTTGTCGTCGTTTTCTTGCCGATCTTCATCCCCCTGAACCACCAAACCTGAAACAAAAAGCAAAATAAAAAACTTAAATTTTCAATATGTCTTACGTAACTTACCTATAATTTTGTTGTATCTCCGTCGTTCGGGCCCCCACCCACTTGTTCTTTATATTGTTAGATTCAGGTCACTGAACCTCTCCGTAGACACCGTTTTCTTGCATTTCCGCGCGCTGGTTCCGCGGGAAATTAGAAAAAAACCTTTGTTGCGTAAGGACAGTAAATACTACTACAGCTAGGTAATAGACTACACTTGGGGAGTAAAAATGTGATCCATCACTTAATTGTACCACTTATTTTGCCACTTAGTAATAAATTGTTCTAATTGGTGAAATCCGAAATGGTGTCAATGTGAAGCAGGATGAAAGAGTTAGTATTTTTTTTGTTTACAAGATTGAAGTAGCAAACGAGCATGTGGTCACTGCCGACCATGGACATTAGTAAGCAACTTCATATAGAACAGGGGTTCTATCCGAAGTCGATCACAGATGAGTTGTCCCAAAGACTAAGATGGTCGCCTCATATATAAGTGAGCCGGAAACCACACCCTTCCAGCGCAACGCCAGATACTGCATCACACTAGCATTAGGTGTGGCGGTGGTACCTCCCCGGTCGAACTACATTAGTTTTACCACCTGGTAAAAATTCTTGTATAAAAAAAATCTATGTTGCTTTATAGCCCTGTGTATTTCATATGTTTAATTACATCGCTATTACATTTGATTTATAAAGTTAATTGGAGTATAAAGTTATTATTCAATATTTATGTTAATGACCTTTTTTTAAGTTGATGTAATGCTTCAAGTTGAAAAAAAATATAACCTGATAGTCGTATTTATCTTTATACGTTCATTAAATACACGTGAACGTGAAAAAAATAAAACATAATTTTACTTATGCTCACGACTTTTCATAAAAAAGAACTACGATCATAAAACGAAACACTCACGAAGTTACAACGCGATAATTATCATGATATATACGTAAATACTTTTAATTACCAATATTAATTTATATTTTTGCAGGATTTCACACCCTTCCACTTATATACAAGAACTCATCATAGTTTTTAATAGCTCTGTTTGTGGAACCTTTCCTGTCGAACCGTACCAGGTCTAGACCATTCTGATTGAAGGTTGGTCACCATTGTCGATCTTTTCTGAATTATAGCGCTTTTAGTTCGGACAATTTACATATATAACATTACATAGGTCCTTGACAACGTAAATTTGTACACTTGACACATCTTTGAGAACTGTTTAAAAGAACTCTCAGATTTGCAGATTTTCTCGTGATGTTCTTCGTCGCTGTGTAGCAGCTATAATTAATTTCTAATACGCACATAATTTAGAAAAATCAGTGTTGCTTGCCTGAGATTTGAACCACGAACCCTTGATGGAGAGGCCGAGTTTCAATCATTAGGCTATCACTGCTCAGCTCACTTATATTTATTATAAAGACTTAATTAACTATTTACCACCTTTTACATTAAAACCACAATCCAACATTATTAAATTTAAGATTATTCATGTTCATTAATTAATTTTAAAGTTCATTTTTATACCTAATTTAAATTGTACCTGCAATGTATTTTCCTTTTACAGGCAAAACGAAAATGAGAGTTATAATTAAGAGTAAATACAATGTCAATGAAACCACTTTAGTAAAGCGAAGGTCGATGTTATAAAAAGACGTTTAATTTTAATGTTGTCTTGTTTGCTATGCCTAGTGGAAAAGCTTAAATTTTCTGTTAAATAAATCGTACACATTTAAGTCTAATATGACGTCATCTACCCATCACTGTAGTACTGCTGGGTAGGGGTCTCCTGTCAAAGTGAAATGCGTTTAGGCTGTAGTTCACGGGCCAAATGAAAACTACGTCACTATTTACATCTTTGAAAAGTTGTAAGACCTTTCAGGCGTATAGGTGTATCTCCACGATGTATACTTTCCCTGAGTGATAATTTATTATAATAATTTCATGTCTTCGAAAATTAGTGTTACCTGTCTGACTGTCAGAATTTCAACCACTATATTATAACTAATTTTCTATTGTGCCTCTTATGTGTATCTTTTATGTGTAATTTTGCATGTACCCTCATCGTGTAGTAATATTCTATGTTTAAATTGTTATTTCTCTCCAAGTGAATGTTTTGTTATTCTTTTGAGAAATAAATTCTTAAACCATAAACCATATGTCATTACTGTTTTGTAAGGTTTGTCTATTGCTTTCTTCGTTTCTCCTTACTACGTGAAAATATTTCGCGACTCTGCATGTACCCTCCTCTATTTCTAACCTGTTTTTTATTATATAACAAAAACCAGATCAGATAAAACAAACATGTATCAAAGATATTTAATTACATTACGCAGCTAAACGCCTCAAATCATTTTCTTAGTTGAAATGACTTTTAGATATTTCTGTTTTTTTTTCTTCATTCATGGAATTTCATGATCCCCTGATAGTACCTATAGAGAGTCGCGACTTCACTGTGACTACGATAATAATAAATTTTGCATCACTTACTTTTTTTCAAAAACTTTTGTTCCTTGTTACCCATGTACTTAGCTATAACAAGTATTTGCCCTAATTGCGTATCCCTGTATATAACCTTATATATCTATCTATCTGTCTGTAAATAACATAATGATATCCTAATATGGGCAATTTACTAACGATGAATCAAATATGTGTTGTAATTTATAACCAAAAAAAGAAATGTCGGTATTTTCGGACTCCACCAAATAAGTCATTATGTATTAAAACAATCACATAACACCTTCATTAGTACTCATCGAGCATGATGGAATCAATGTTAAGCACAATGTTGTACACTGGCTTTCCTTATAGAACTTCATACGATTACTGACTTAACGACAAAACGAAAGGTCTTACCTTAGTCTTGTGTACCTTGTAATGGCAGCTTGGCCTCGTAGTTTTTTTTTATAATATAGAGGTAGCAAACGAGCATGCTGTCTATCTGATAGCAAGAAGCAACTAACTAAGCTAAGCAGCTAACAAAGCCACGGACATGTGTCATCAATCCCTGATAGTATTTGAGCCTCGTCGGATTATTATATCCTGACATAATTTGACAGAAAAATATATGCCGCTGGCTACAGTCGAATTACGAAGGCTTCTACAACCTTACAAGTAGGGAAGTATAGAGTAGCGAGACTCGACGTCGACTGTCGATTGACAACAACTCTCTCAGTAGTACAAAGAGTATTCGACCGGGGAGACCATCGCCACACCTATTCCTAACGTGAAGCTTTTCTTGCATATCGGTACACGGATATAGTTGTCTATATTTCAAAGCAACGATTTTGTTATCGGTTTCAGATATAACCACTGTTCTCTACGCAGTTGCTTACAGATGTCCATGGGCAGCAGTGACCATTTACCATCAGGTGGACAGACGCTCGCTTGCTACTTTAGCCTTAAAAAAATACTAACGTGGCACAAGTGAATTACCTGTCATATGTTTCATATGTATATGCATATTTGGACGCGTCGCTGGCCATGTTACCATAGCGTCCCGGTGAGATAGAGACCTTAGTTACATGGGTTAACAGCAAAGGCGATTATTATGAGCGATTTTGTTTTTTATGCATGGTCCCATCATTTTCCCGAATATACCCAAATAATCCAAAACAGATCAGTAATTTCTTAAATTATCCCTTTAAACAACCAAAAATTCAAAGCTGTTTTTAAGCGTAGACAATTAGTTTGAAATTACGACAGTAACTTTATTTTAATTTATTTACTTCACCAGATTTTGTTCTTGAATAATTATTTTATTTTTAACTACTTTATGGTGGCAAGAAGATTAACTTTATAAGCCATTCCGTACACTTAAATGTTAATCAAGGTAATCACCTATTTTGACGATGAATGGCCGTTTTATCTTCATTGAATTAGAGATATTAAACTCGCAAGTGGCTAAAAATGTTTATATAATTGCTCAGAGATCAAATTAAGTAATTGGTACAAAAAAATAATATCAATTAGAAAATTATGTTATAATAACAACAGTATCAATTTTTGTGTTCATATATTTTTTATATGGTGGTTTCTGTATTTTTATTGTTCCGTAAATCGTGGATTGTCACCGCGCGTGGGTGACATAAAAGCCTATCAAAAACCACATAGAACAAGCATTTTTTTTAAACTTATGTGCATTTTGGTGTTCATACATTTTTATTATCACAAGTGTGAGAACTTTCATGATGGTAATGGGTGTTATATTAAATCTCTACTAATCGAATAAAAAAAATATCGCCAGTATTACCGAAAAATCATAACGTGTTCCATATGAAATTAATTCATGAATTATATTAAAGAAACAAACTAGAAAAAACTCAAGATTTGCGATTGCGAATCACAAAGTAATTGAGAATGAGCATTTCCTTCATATTAACAAAAATGCAATTAGATTATAAACTATGAAAATATGTACTAAAGCAAAATTCCAAAACTTACGTACATACCTTGTGTGGTCTACATAAAGTTACAAGGTTACCCACAATTTACGGAAAACTGTATTTTTGAAATTCTGGTACTTTGCTATAATCCGAGTTTATATTGATTTTTGCTTATTTTTTTGGAGAGAATCTTCATAATGATGTACTATTTTTTTTTTAATTTCTCAATTTTAATTCTGAAGAACTGTACCTTTGTTTATACAAGTGCAAACGTTAAAGTGCGGAAACAATAAAGATACTAGTAGATTACAGTGATTGACCTTTATACTGTTTAGTTATTTATTTCCCCATTTTTTTATAGTTTTTGAAATATCACAAATATCACAATTGTTTAGTAATCTTCCTAATTTTACATGGACATTACGATCTGGATAACACTAAACCTGTAATCAATACACATTTCCGTAGAGTACCGCTCGACACTCCGACCAGTGCCTCAACTGCATTGTAGCAGCCTAACTGTCTGTCTCCGATAACGGCAATCAGCTGCTTAGTACTTAGCAGCTGACAGGCATCATAGGTAGTGGGGAGAACGACCGATAATTGCACAGCAAGTAGCCGCTTGTTCCTCAGTCCGAGTCGAACCGCCACCGCGCTGCGGCGTTGCGCTATCGGCGCGCACAACTCTTTGTTTACATCTGACACGATCCTTTGTGCTCCCTGATCACGCAATGTAATAACAACTCTTTGTTGCTGTGCTACGAATAAGTGATTGTAAGCTCGAAAATGGCAGACAGTCAGTCCGAGTCACAGGAGACCACTTCGACTTCGTTGGCGGAAGACTCGTTAAATATTTCTTTCGAAAATCTCACCTACAGTGTACGAACTGGTCTCTTCACCAAAGGTAAGCGAACTCTTGCATAGACCCCGCGATGTTTACTTTTCTTTATGATTAACTGATAAATAGATGTTACCAACAATTCATTAACAAATGGTACATTGGAGCGTACTTGTTAGTTATCTACCACTGAATTGTAATTATCATGCATTCAGTGATAAAAGTGTAACGAATATTTAATTTTATATGATTGTGTTAGATGAAGATGATAATATATAAGTAGGACGAAATAATTAAATTTCAGTGATTACATAATTACATAGACATTCATATAATTAGGTCTAGGAATGAGTTTGTGCTAATGTATAAATTAGTGTATTAATTACATACTAGATACTCCTTAATGTGTTTTATTCGGGGTAAGCAACACTTACAAATTGACAATTAGAACGTAACCGTTCGTAACAGTTACCGACTATAAACATAAACAAAAGGTTCGATGACATTCACTACATACATTGTACTACAAGTGTACGTTTACTATAAAGTTGTATCTTATATAAGGTATAGGTAATGTAAGTGTAGGTGTAATTCTGGAAAATCAAAAACTTGTTTTAACTTAAACTCAATATATGTTTATATATTGAGAACTTAAATATAATATATGTTTTGAATATTATATGTATCCCAAAAATTTATAAAATACAAATAAAAGCACCACATATTGTCGTTACTTGTGATGGGAGGGGGAGATTTTAGTCTACTCACCTCAAAAATAACTAACTCTGATAATAAGTAAAGCTGTGCGTTCCTGATCTTGAAGCCTTTAAATTTGTACACGTTATCCATGGAGCAGGTTTTAATGAGAAAAATCTAAATAAACCTTTTTATGTTCGAATCATTTTAGAATACTTTTATTTACGTCGAAGAAAATCAATGAATGAATAATCCAAACAATGTATTTCACCTTGACAAACTCACTACAGACATTCGAAACTTGATAGTAATTTAACTTGTTCACTACTGTTTTTTTACAAAACAAACCTGGTGAAGTAATATAGGTCAAGTATTAAGTGTTTGTATTTATAGTTATAATAAAATATCATTCCGTTAACCCATTATTGTCCCACTGATGCGTACGGATCTTCTCTCAGATTAAGAGAGTTTCAGGCCATAGTCCCAATAAAATATCATATTAATCAATACTGATACTACAATACAATACATCCGCGACTTGTTGAATGCACACGTACAAATATTTAATTTATACAACCCCCTTAGATGTGGGATATCAAAGAATCTTAAAGGCTATCTACAACAGAAAAGTCAATTTTCAAGGGTAACACACATTTTGGCGATTACTCCGGATAAATTAGAAATTAAATCTTATCACCAACCCATTTGAGTTCAGTTATATACCCGAGTATACACTGTTATACGACCCGACCCGATCACGACCCGAGATTTCAGAGTAAAGATCGTTTTTGTTTCCAAATCTTTTAAACATTACATGTTATTTGCAGTAGAAGTAGACGCAACAACCAATAACTCTCTTTGCCTTAGTTTCTTTTCTCTGCTTCCAAATGTCTTTACCGAGCTCTTTCTTCTTACTATGCCAATATTTGTCACAGCACTTCTTTCTATAAAATGCTTTATTTTCCTCTATGTTCATTTTTTTTAATTGCATCAGCATGTGCGATATCAAGACCAACTTTGAAATTATTTTCACGATTCTCGAACGTGTCCTGAGAGTTCTTACAATTTTATTACTGCTCTCTTCAAACTAGATATAAATAAATAAGTTTCTTCATGCAGTTAGTAAACGCCTTAGTAACTAATCTTCGTTTTTCCTAAATTATACTGCACTCCTTAATTACAGGATTTGCGCTTTCACTGACAGTCAGCTTAGTTTCGCGAACATTGTAAAATAAGAACTTGTCGATTTTATGGTAATTAGGCAGTTCGACAAGGAAATTATTTTGTTTGTTTCTCCCTCACTCCACGGACATATTAATGCAAAAAACTATAGAGCACTAATAATCCTAAAAATCACGTATGAAATGACCAATCAAACACTTGAAGCGCAGTACCCGCGCAACCTGTATGAACAACATTAATCGCAAGTCGGCACGGGTTATCATTCATAAAACGGACTAATATTTTTTAGAGACAATATTTGGTCATAAAGAATGTTCTAAAAAGGTATGCATAAAAATATTCATTAATTAATTTATTTATTTTATTTTGAACACAGAGTCTTATAAGTAACTTGTTAATTTTCTAGTTATTTTACATAAAATTATAGACCTTGAGTGCCAACGAAATAATTTGGTTATACATTGCAATATTTTATCAAACAGTGTAGTGTTAACCAAATAGTGTAGGTAAGTTAATTTTACAATTTATAAGTGACAAAACAAAAATTATTAAACAGTGTGCTGATAGCCAAGTAGTGTTGGTTTATATATTTAGGTATTTAAGCTAAGTTAAGTAATTTTGTCAAATAATAACTGAATAGTTACTTTTTTGTATGTGGAAATTGAGTGACAAAATAGGTCGATATGACCAACTTCTTTGTTATGCGCAGCCAAACAATGAGTGAAAAATGAGTTTGAGGTAAATTTTGTACTAGAATTAGGCAAATAAATGATTGGTTCTTCGGATACTTTATAGATATATCGAACTCGAACTGATAAGGTACACTGTATTATAAAGATATGTTTAATTTTATGTTTTTTTATGAGTTTTTGTCAAAATAGTAACATAAAAGTATATAGTGTAATATATGTTTGGAATGATCTATTTACTAGTTTTCATCAGATATCCATATCGTGATAGTAAAAAAGGCGTCCCTTCCCCCATCTTCTTTACTTGCAGGCGTCATTTAAAAAAATATATATAACCTATGACACTGCAATCTGAGACGAATGCAATGATATGTCATTTGTCACAATCCGTCAAGCCGTTTGGACTATAGCGCGTGCAAATGAAATTGACGTTCATACATACATACATACTTACATACGCTCGGAAAACACCCACCACAATGTCCATCTCCTGTCGCAGTCAGGTAAAAAGGGACGCAAGTTGTCAGATACAATTAAATGAAATACTAAATTACCCGAGAAATACCAGTAATGGAACAACAATCAACTCATTACAGAATAAATCATGGTTACATTAGTCAGGTAAGGAAAACGCGAGAAATAAATAAGCCGGTTCAAAGAAATGAGTATCATTCGAGTGTTGTGAGCGAGACTCACTGCCACAATGACACAGCCACATTGGGTGGTGATCTGTGCGGTGTTATCGGTCATGGTGGGGGGCAATGCCCATGGTCACCACGGACATGGCCATCATGGACACGGTAATCAGTTTGTGGTAAGTGATTTTACTTATTTATTTACCTGCCAACGGCAGAACACAAAATACATTTTATAGTAAACTTTTTAAAAATAGGTCTGGTGTTAAAGCCAATTGGAGGGAAGAACAATATGAAAATTATTAATTTGTAGTTTACAAATCGATATTGTCTGCGACAATTACAGACTTTATAGACAATCCATTACTGACAATCATACTTAGTGCTAAAATTCTATTTTTTTTTAAAAAGACAATGTATTAAAATTTATGTCAAGTTCCTTATTCAAAGAACATAATCGGTTCAACTCAGCACAGATTCAAGGAAGAGGTGAATATTTGTCCTACAAATAGGAATATGGAAAGGTTTGCATAGGGGATGGCATGGGTACCGAGATGTTACGTATTTATTTTAAATAAATATAATAAATATAATGTAATCATAATTCTGGTCTGACGCGTAGTGGTTTACGTTTGATCCGCGGTCAGAGAGATGTCAGAATAATGAATTTAGATTTCTGTTGAGGTTTGTGTGTTCTTCTTTGTGTGCGTTGATGGCAACCACGACACGGCTACGAGTGTAGAAACCATAATTAGTGATAATATATATAAGACTTGTTATGTGGTCTAATAAATAGGCGTAATAGACAGTTTAAATAGGTACTTTCATACATTTTGTGTTGTAAATTGTAATGGGTCCCGTTTAGTAAGTACTTCCTTATACTTAAACATTTACATATGTATGTTTTCGGTTTACGTACACATTTAAGTCATAATAAGAATAGTATAAAAAGGATTTTTCGTGTCTGTACATTTGTGCTTGTGTGGAGTATTAATACAAAATTCTATAATATTTAGAAGGTTGTTCTGTTTATCAGTGTGTTTGAAATCAGATCAAAGCAGAACAATTGAATTTATTAATTTATCGGATTAGATATATGTATATTATTATTATTATTACGGCGGGGTACCGCTAAGTTTAGAGAATAGATACCTACCTACCTAGCTAAAATGAAGGGAGACTGGATTATCGTCACGTTCACAGGCTTAACAATTTTATCAATAAAAATCAATAGATGGTCAATCGAATACAGGGTCTGACTAAGTTAAGCGGTACCCTTCCGCACAGACGTTGTAGTACAATTTTAACGTGCAAATGTTATATTTCTATAATTAAAATATAGTTGTAAGTCGCTCGAATTTGATGGCTCATCTGTAAATATTATTTTTGACTTTTTAAATAGTACCCACCTTATCTGTATAGCGTTGGGGGTCTTATAAATTATGATTTCATTTAATTTTAATGATGGACACGTCTAGTAATTACATAATATCGATCATTTTAAATTCTACAAAAGATTTTGTTTGTATATTCAGCCAGTTACGGGCAACCAAAACGAATAATGTAATTTAAATAAAATTATTTATAGTTGCAATTTAATTTAATTAGTTTTGCTGAAAAGTAAATAACCTACGTACTTTTGATACACAGTATTTTTCGTTTTAAACCCGACTGTGTCAGAAGGAGAGTAATTTTTTCGAGCATAAATACACATGTGTGTATGAACAAAGTGACTTGGGTTTTAACATATGCTGCGTTTTTATTTTGCATGTTAAGTGACTACGTAGGATATAGACACCATTTTCATTTTCATAATGTGCTCTATTGTAAAGGCAGAATAGCTCTTTGAGGTTCAACTCCGGAAGCACCACCGCCACAACTATTTCTGCCTAATAACAGTAGTGTATAACGCTGTTGTGTTTGGTTTGAAAGCTATGGT
>DWTU01002156.1:0-11921 GCA_018251515.1 Cecropterus confusis | reverse complement strand
TTTCGATATGTATTTCGAAACACACACACAAAACGAAACAAATAATATCGAAACATCAGTTAGAAACAGATGTGGTCCAGATTAAAGCTTAAAGCTTAATTAATCTGAAGTGAGATAAATTTAATAATAAAACTCGGAGTCAAATTTTAAATCGAATGGTAGGTACCTATGAGTTTATTACAAAATTCTACATACAGAATTATTTTTACATATCTACCAAATACCATTGCTCACATTATTTTTATGGAGGAACTATAATGGCCCGTGTCATGAACTAAAAGACATGCTTATACGTATTTATGTCGGTAATCCCTAATTAAACAACTACTAATGATTTTCGACCGATAGGTAGGTAGGTAGGTACTTTCATTAGTACAAGGTACAGGTTACTAAGGGGAAAACAATAACATATTTCCAGTAAATTTTGTCTGCCGGTCTACTACAAGTCAGTTACTACAGTACATTTCCCCTAAAATTCTAACAGACTAATTTGCATTTAAAGTCTTACAGACTTGTAGTGGAAATGAAGATATAAACTCAATCAATGCCACGTATTTCATAAAACTGTCAGATTAAAAAGTGACGGATTTCGATATTCATTTACATACCTTTGTTACTTCGCACTTGCTGTAAAACTTTCAGTGTATCTGTACTTATCTAAATAAATCCGTTGTTATCCAAAAAATAAATATATATTTCACTAAAAACCCATACCTAGCTAAAACATAAAATATGAACGAAACAGCGCTTGTAACGAATTGTTAATATGATACTAACTCTTTTCCGCGGCTCCGCTTAGGTCCTGCACCACGGCAAAATATGCTATGTGTTAACTCAAGGCATAAACTATCCGTGTGATGCAATGTGTGTATAATTTGATCCAGATTCAATCAGTAGTTTTTGCGGGAAAGTGTAACAAACACACATACATCCACATAAATTTTCGTATTCATAATATCAGTAAGATTTAGAATATCTAAAATATCAATTTATTTATTTCTTATTTTATAGTCGCCCTCAACCCTTTCCTGTTTCGTTGCTAAGTGCGTGTTTCCTCCAGGCTTGGGCCAAAGTCTACTAACTGCGAACTACAAAACTTTACACACTTGAGTCGGTTACCTATAAAAACTTATGTATATGTATATTTCCTCGAGAAGTTTTATTAATTATTAAATTCATTATTGCAACTACGTAAAGTCAGAGATTCAGAGAGAAAAATCCCAAAATTTAGCAGAATATTTCAAAATTTCATTAACTAGTCTATTATTTCTCTTCTTTTCTTATTATATTATAAAGTGGATCCTGTTTATTATTCAAATTTAACAACACTTTTGTTCTCTTATTAATTTATTTTGTATTCACGACCTTGTACTTAACGTTTATTGATATTAAAATTAGTTTGAAATTAACTGTCCTTAACCTCAGACGGCGCCTAGGAAGTTTTTCTCTTAAATGCAATTTACTTTTTGCATTCTCGTCCATATCCATTCGTTCCAATAACTTGTTTTTGAACCTGTATGATCTTTATTTGTATCAAGAGCAACGAATGCAGGAAGTAGGTGATAATTTGAGGCGCATCGCAGAAATCGAACTAGCATCCCGTCGCCTTGAACCAAGCTGCATTCTACGCATTTTTCAAATATCAACTTGATGTACAGTCACAGTGCATAACTGTATTTAATAAAAAATAAATTTGCAGGCAAATAAACGTCCAAAATATTTGCTTGGTATACTGAAGGTAAAATTCGTACGACCCAGATGCTTAAGTATGTCTTTGACCATTCTAAGATAGCCTTTAAAGATATTCTGGCAAAAGACCTACCGATACGGGTGATGCTGTCTTTTAGGTTGGGGGAGAGGGAGTTAAGGTTCTCTATTTTGAAATTCTTGCCGCCCCCTAAAAGGTGACGGATGGAATTAAATACTTGCATTTAAATTTGAAAGAAGGGGGAATAATTGCGATTACTAAAATGGTCCATTAATAGTAAATACCAGATAGCGTGTTGTAAGTTTCTACTCATTTTATGTTAAATATATATAAAATAGTACCTTTAGCACTATATATTTACTAATAGTACCTTTGCACAAGATGTTATATATAAGCTTTATCAGCTTTAAGTAAGTTTGTAAGCTCTGTGTGCATAAATAAGTAAATAGGTTTATTCATTGCAAATTTTCATTAATTTTAATATATCTTGATAAACAAATGTAATTATACGAGGTATATTCGCCTAGGTAAATAACAAGACTGCACCTACCAGGGTAGAGAAGGTTAAACACCAAGGTAACAACGTTACCAAATTAAGACGAATTCCTAAAAAAAATCTACGTATATTAGGGTATGTATGTGTATTTGCTTAAACAAGTCACTTTTATTAAAACAAGCACAGCTGGATATATATTTTTAGTATATGTATCTAAACAAAACAGTTTAAAATACAAAAAGACATACAAGTCCATTATTCATTCCTCTCAAATAATATTCGCCGTAAGTTATATACGTATACCTATTAGTAATAAAATCTCACAATATATCCGTATGTAACAATAAATTATATGTATAGCTTTAAGTTTTCTCAAAATTATTCCCCGTATCTAAAATAAATTATAATATATACAAAATTTAAGTGACGAAGACGCAGTAGACAAGTGAAGAAATAAATACATTACTCAAGTAAATTTCCAAAGTAAGATCCATCTAAGTAATCTCATACAATATCGTCTACTTGATCGGATGTAAGTGCTTCGGTGACATTGCCACCCACACATCAACACGATTGATTTGTTGGGAGGTGATCCTACTTTATCAGTGCGAAGGATTATATGTGTAAACGAATGTGTTATCAAGATACGTTAGATTGGATATTTACTTAATCGTAGACATTTGTTCTTCAGGAGAATTATTATGGTTTTCAAATCACTTTTAGATATTTGCGAGTGTTAAGTTGTATAAAAAGTGTATACGTTTACTTAAAAACGAACGCAGTATTTAAATGTCTGCACCAAAATGATGCTATTCAATCCCTAAGTAGGAAGGAGCATTTCGCAAGTCTCATCAGCATCGAACAATAGGTACAGCAGTACGGTCTTTATTTACAGCCTCTCAGTGTAATGCAGTGAACCAAACGAAACATCGTAGATAATTGACGTAATAAACAGCTGATATTGATTGGTAGCGAAGCGGAGATTATGTGAAGGGATTTATTTTTTATTTTCATAACATTAGCTATTGTACGATTCTTACCTCATTCAAAAGATCGGATGGGGCACTGCGAGTCGCACATAGAGTCGTGATTCCGCGACGCACACCCGAACGACGGCAATCAGCCTCGCATACTGGCGGTTCCTCCTCGCCGGCAGAGGACGCCCCGCGCGAGCTGCTACCTCCCGCTACCATCGATCCACCCTTCTTTAACCCAACGTATCTATCCACCCAACACAATCCGTATTCCAAAGCCACAACGTTCAGATTCTACTGACTCCACACCGTCGTATGAGGACATATTCCCAGTCAGCGATCCCTTGCTGACGTAGATCGCGGGTGCTCAGTGACGTTGATTGTTGAGCTTTATGTATGTTGTCAGTGTAAAGTTTTCGAAGGAAACCTCATTAATTATGGCACATATGAGAACATTTTTTATTTAGTTATTAATACAATATAATACAACAGAATCCGTACAATTTTTCTAAGTTATACACAAAGTACCTCCTCTTGTGAGTTTAATCTTAAGTTACAATATAAGATGTTAAAGTATAACTAAGAAAAATATGGATTTTAAGTTTAGGTCAAAATAAAAAAAAATAACCAAGCGACGCAAACGGTGAATTTACATATAGTTTAGATAACATATAAATAAATGACAATCAAAAAATTTTGATAGCTTATATTGTTACTGATAAACTTACTTGAAACGATTGTTGTATGTTAAGCGCGAACAGGAGATTAGGATTATAAGACGAGACGTGGGCTTTAGTGTCACTTCTGTAATTATGTTGCACAAGATTGTATCCGTGCTTGACGTCGATCACGTCGTCACACATCAATTAAAAAATTCAATTCAAGCGTTCTATAGGTATGTTCTATAGGTATGTTACTTTAGGGTTACTGCGTTTTGTAATGCTCATTTTATAAAAAATAATAAAAAGTATTGATATTGTATTGATAAATTTTGTATTGTTGCACTGAAAGTAGGTACATGAAAACGTAGATACGTGAATTTTAAAACTTCCCATTATTATATGACGGGATTTTTTATGAAGATAGATAATTTAACAAGACTTTAATTTGGCTACTAAAATTTATAGGATTTTCATAAAGAAAATAAATAAAAAAACATTTGCAACAAACAACGCAACTTTATTTTGATAACTGAACAACATTCGTCTATTATACAATAGTAATTTGCGTTCAAATATTTTATTAATAGACATTGTCAATTTGTACACTAGGTAGGTTTAATAAACGGTCTATTTGAGTCTTTTCTTCTCACGCAGGCTTATGTCAGCATGCGGTTCTGGTTCGCATGCATGCCATATGCATCCTATCTTTTTGTAGATACTTTAACTGTCATGTAATCACACGCACGCGAGAATGCAGCAACTTAATTCACACATGCAGGTAAGACGCGCGGACATAAACCCGCGTGTCAGGAAAAGGCTCTTACACTCATAATTATACTACAAATATGATATGTCCCATCAAATATTACATTTTATATATAATATCATTATTTCTCTCAAATTTCGATATACATATCAAATTGCGATATACATTATTAGTAAAATTATAATACAAAAAAAGATACAACACGCAGTTACATAAATTTCGATGTCATATCTCAGTAAAATAATTACAGACAAAAATATAAAGATCATAAAATTGATTACAATATGAATATACATATTCTGAAGACAGTATACATAATGTAAATGTCTAATTCATCGGAAGACCTAAAAAATGAATACATTTAGTTATATACGTAGCAATAGGAAATCCAGAAGACTGTTAAAACGTGGAAGTTCTAAATTTAATTCTTATTTAGCAAGTTCATCTGATAAGCAACACATTTATTTAGTTAGTGTACTATGTATATTTTCTTTTATTATACTTTATCACTTAGATAAAGTTTAATGCAAGGTTTGTGAACTTCAGCCATCACCGTGGAAATTAAGTGGAATGCCAAAATGCATTTTGCATTTTAATCATCTAATGGAATGCGATCAAAAAGCTCGATTTCTATTGACGAAATAACTAATTAGACTCCTGATTCAATTTGGATAGCATTTCATACCAATAAGTTTGTGCATTCTTTGCGGTAGGCGAATACGGAGGATTGGAATTTGCTTGCCAAAACCTGTACGCTACTTAGCGTGAAAAGAAATGATAGACACAAAGCAGTATCTGCTTAACATTAGAAGTCTATTCAGTTACTTCGTCCATTTTGATATGCGTAGATATGTACTACTTTTTTGTAATTCTCGCAAGATTTCACTGACCGTGTAGTAATATGTTAATTTATGTTTATTCGTATCCTATATTACAATTGATTATTCTTATTTAAATTTCCATAAAGGAAAACATTATGTTTGTGTATTTATTATTGCCATATTTGCATCGTGATTATGATGCAAATATTTGTTTTTGTTAATACTGTTTAAGATACAAATAAATCCATTTTGTATATTGATGCTGTTACAGAGAAAATTAGTATAATTTTGAAATGTCCAATTTCTTATAAATCTGTTTTAATTCATTAATATTATATTAATATAATAAATGCCAAAAATAATTTCGTTAATCCAAAAAAACCACAACCTATTTAAATTTAAAATTTAAAATGTTTAACAACTTTTTTATATTATTATTTATAGTCGAAACTAAAAGCTGCATCACGAACATGACTTAAAATTAAAATATTGTTAACATAAAGGCGTCATGTCTGCGCTAAATTGTACCAACTAAAACAGGTACTAAATGAACTTTCACTAAAGCGGCGTTGAAAACTACAAGACGAGACGAATACTCAAACATCCAGACCCGTAACTGGAATCTAATTTTATCATTCAATTGTCAGTTGTATGGCTGGGAATCAAACCAACCCAGAAATCATTGCCCGTCAGACTGACTCGGTATCCGCTCCGCTAGGCGGGTCGGTATTTTTTAACCATTTTAATGCATCACGGTATACTACTGGTATACCCGCATTAGGAGGTCTGGGTCCAGCAATAGACCCAAAAAACCTGATAAGATTATTATGGATTTATTAAGAAATGTGGATGTGTCGTTTGCTGAGTTGCCTGACAACACAGAAACAATCGTAAGCAACATCCATGAAAACGTTTTCTCTCATTTCCTGATCCGACATTCCTTCGTTGGTATGTGAGTAGCGTTACATAATTTTTTGAAACTATTTAAAAACTAAATTAGCGCAGACAATTTAGACTGGCCTAATATTTGATAATTTTAATTTTACATATATTCAAATTACGATTTCACACGTCCCTTATACAACCAATATAACAACATTAATGTACTCTAGAACATATCTTATATATTTAACTATAATATAAAAATAATAGAAGAAATCTATACAATAATTTATACATATGTAACATGGAATAGCTTACGTATGTATATTTAAGCAATTTGTACATGTAGGTGAAATAAATCGTTGACATATATTATTAAAAAGAAATGTAGTATATTATCACAATTAATACTTATAAAATATAAATCAAGCTAAAGTAGGTTTTACAATAATTAGTTGCCATTAATAATATTCATTTTTGTTTATGATAATGAAGATTTAGATACTGTCTGTACCATGTATGTTGCCGATGCCGATTTTTTCACATCCGCGGATGCGAATGCGGTTGCGGATTATTAAAGGCTCACATCCGCGGATGCGGATGCGGATTTTTAAAGGCTCACATTCGCGGATGCGGATTTTTAAAGGCTCACATCCGCGGATGCGGATTTTTAAAGGCTCACATCCGCGGATGCGGATGCGGATTTTTAAAGGCTCACATCCGCGGATGCGGATTTTTAAAGGCTCACATCCGCGGATGCGGATTTTTAAAGGCTCACATCCGCGGATGCGGATGCAGATGTCTAAATGGATGCGGATGCGAATATTCGCAACATCCCTGGTCTTTACCTGTGCCTTTGTATGCTAATGTGATAAAACGTGTTAAGAAACTTATGACATAATCATTATTATTTTATTTTTTTATGGCAGAATATAGGACACTATAGCTTTTTACGGTTTTGAACGAAGCATATTAATAAAATATATTTTTTGCCTTTAAAGGGAAGGTATGTTCTTATCATACTTACATACTTTTAGAACAGAATTTGTGAAAATCTGTTTTGTTTCACAATAATTCAGTAATGATTAAAAAATCTGTTTTTATAGTCTAATAAGCTTTTATTTACCGTCGAAGACCCTTCAATATGACATTGTCATCAAAATGGCGAGTAGCTTTTTTGACATATTGTTTAAATGTCAAAAACGCTGTCGTTTCAGTGCCAAAATTTAAAGTTGCAAATCGTTATAGGACTATACTTTTGGATTTACTTTTAAAACACATTTACTTTAAAAACTTTTACAAGATCATGGCGTGGTGCAACTGACCCCAAGAGTAGCAATGTCAACTATATTGCTCAGAATTATTTAACTGCATACCATATTGGTATGCAGTTAAATAAAACCTCCTCCTTTAAAATAAATAAAACATACATCTTTAATTTTTAGAAAGAATGTTTCTCCGTCTTATCACATCAGTATTCAATACGTTTGTGTTGTATGATTATGTAATATAAAATGAAAACGTCGCAATGCCCCTACTACATGAGTCCGGTTTATACTGTACATTAACTTTGCATCATCATTCTTGTAAATACTTAACAAACAATGTATTAACAGTATATCTATAATACATACATAAAATAAACTGGCCTACACGATGGAATGACAACGTATTGGGTTTAAATAATACAAATATACAGGGATCGAAAATATCTAGACTAAGTTTTATACAGGGGTTCAAAAACATCTATATTTTAAGTTTACGGTGGTAACATTTACTGAAATTGTGTGGGCACTATAACTGTACAGAACTATACTTTAAGGTCACAAAAAATGTTTTAAAATTTTGTTATTAACAATGGCGGTAGTCTGAAAGTGTTTTAGCGCCATCTACTCGTGTTAACCAAAACTTGTTTTATTATTTACATACTTATACAATATACATTTGGAAGAAATATAGTGATTAGGTCTATTACATTTAGGAAACCAGAGAAATAAATGTGATTTATTCATTCTCTTCATCGCACTATGATGTGCCCACAAGGGCTGTCTACTTAAGTATATTTTGTTAACATTTCTCTAAATTGTAGTATTAATAAAGTACAAGATTTTTGTAAAGGTGCAGTTTGAATTGACTAGAATAGCTAATGTATAATAGAAATGTATATTTAGAGAACACTTGGTAAGTTTATTTTAAAAGGTAATTGTTAGAAAAGTTCAATGTACCTACATATAGATAAAAATGTTGATAAGGACTATATATGTTTATGAATTAAATAGTTAAAAAGACAGTTCTGATACTCAGTAGACCGCCCTCTGTGTCTTAATTTCTTTATTATTTTATTAACTTATTATAGGTAAAGATATAATACAATTGGGTGGGTACTAGTGGTAGTCCTAAACGCTATATATTCTCGACAATAAAATATATGTGATGCTATATTTTATTTACGTTTTACGGATAGTGTTATGCTCTAACAGTTTAGTTAGCTCTAACAGTTACTTTTAACTATAACGATTAGACAAAGCAAAGGTCATCGGTGCAAGATTAAGTTCACTTGCGATATAAAACGAACAATATGATGATGTTAATACGCGTGTCACCCGCAACTCGGCGTTAAATATTAATTATAAAAGTTATATTGACGAACAATTTTATATTCTTAAGTCTTTAGTTGAGCTCTTTCGTGTGGTAACTATTAAAAACATATTTTTACCCCTTGGTAAATTTTTGGAACTGCTTGAGAGATAGCGCCACAAAATTGTGAATCACGCTATCGAAGTTTTTCAACATGTTATGTATACAAGTTCTGAACAGAGTACCAGAGTATTGGCTGCCAGAGATCCTACGGATTTTTACTTTTCAAAACACTTTATTAGTAAAAATATATGACAGTTACTGATTTTAACTTGCCTTGAAAATATATCACGTTTAGGAGCACCATTAGCCTGAATCTAAACTTAATTGTGCTGACATCCTTATTACAATCAGACTATAAACAAAACTAACTACTTAATTGTACTTAATATGTATCACAATTATCATACTGTTCTTTAATAAATCATTGTATTTAACGTATTGTACAGCAGGAGACTTAATCTTGACATACGTTAAGAAACATGTAAGTGGCAAAACTAATCTA
The DNA here is from genome assembly GCA_018251515.1 of Cecropterus confusis. NCBI lineage: Eukaryota > Metazoa > Arthropoda > Insecta > Lepidoptera > Hesperiidae > Cecropterus > Cecropterus confusis. The sequence goes on along the minus strand of DWTU01002156.1, from coordinate 2,470 downwards.
GTAAGCGAGACATCCAACTCGAAAACTTCTACTAATATTTTTGTATGTGATCTGGCATAACTACAAATCCGTCACTTGAAAAAATCGCGTTTTGACGGCCGTGATAAAACATGTCATCCGAGAGCCTGATCATAATCAAAAAGTATTTACTGCTTCTCGAGATATTTTCCCTTAAAACTGAAGAAAAAAGAAGTAAAATAAATTTTTTTGGAGATTAAGACGATTGAACTCAAATATATCAAAGATCATACAATTCTTTTACAATATTCTTTTTATTGTAATTCGTTATGCTATTGTTTGACTGTTTTATCAAGGACAGCCAAACGTCAACTTTTTAAAATGGCGGACATGTATGTACGCCAGAAAGCCCTTTAATATCTTACGGATAAAATGACTGTTTATATTAGTCCAATATAGAGTGACGAGCGACTAGTTAAAGTTTCCATTCACTAATTTAACATTTGGTCATTAATTTAATCATCGTTGGTCTACGATAGTCTAACCACTAACCTTAAAACATTTAATAAAACATTATATCTAGTCTTTTACGAGCCTCATTGACTTAAAAATTTCGCATATAGCACCGTCATTTATAGTACAAGCTCATTGTACTGCTCATCTACATTGATTAGTTATTTCAACCCATAAGTATCCCACTGTTGGGCACGGGCTCTCAGTACGAGAAGGGTTAAGGCCATAGACCACGCAGGCCTAGTTCGGCAGACCATACACCATTGAAAATCCCATTAAGATTTCAGGTATGTAGGTTTTCCTCGCAATTTCCTTCACTGTTGAAGTTAGTGACGATTATTGTTTAGCAATGCTAAAATTAACAAGTGTTTACTTTGACGGTAATTCATCCAATTTTTAATTTTAAAACTAGCAGTCAATTAAATTGTTTTCATTATACTGAAAAACAGAATCACTTTCAGTTTTTTTCGTGGCGAACAAAAAATTTCAGGCATTGAACCAGACAGTTACTGGATGTCAAAGGTTGACTAATTAAATGTCGTTTTGTTAACTTTTGATAAAATAACTTTCTCTGGGTCTAGAAATAATCTCACTACTATAATAGTTAAGCTTCATGTAAGGCAATTTTCATAAAAATATCATATAATATTACTCAGGATGTTACTAGAAGGCCATATAAGAAAAGCCAAACAATACATTTTGCAACCAAATAAATATTAAGCCATAAACCACAATATCGTGATCGAATACTACTATCATCTGACTCACAGGTGGTTCGTTGGCACTAAATGAGTATTTAGGCAAAACTTTTTCGGAGCAGTCTTCACCCAACGTATATGATGGTACATACTTTGAGAACAAAGATACATCAACATTTATTTCTTTATATATTAAACTGCTACAATGCTTTAATTTAATATATACCACCACACCGCTTGATCGTTACAAGCTACGATTTATCCGAAGTTTACAATATAGAGTCACAAAAGTAACATGTGGATCTGTTAACTAATTAAAACGTTGATGATGATAATCTGCCATTAATTGGAGGAAAACATTTATCAAAAAGCACTACATCTTAGCGTCACTAATATAATATAATCACATTGTGAGTAACAACGTCTCAGCACCACACACGCCACAACACTAACGGAGCCAGCTTAGCTGGTTCCTTGGCACCAATGATGAATATTGTCCGCACTATGCCGCTACAAGTTAGTCTGTCACATACCCGTTTGGAAATGAGCGATATTAATCGATGTTGCTATGCCGATATTTAAATATCGACTGTGCGATTTTCTAAATATTGATATAGGTAACAGAATATCGTCGTGTATTTATTATTTTATTAAATAGGTATTTTACAAAAGGTAAAATTGATGTTAAATAAATGAGTTAACAGAATATTGAATATGATAAGTAATCTAGTAATTACAAAAATATTTTAAGTAAAATTTACGTTGAGAATGTATTGGCGTGTTCAAGAATACATCTTTGGAGCTTAATTAATTACTATCATTTCAATCATTCATTTAATGTTGAAATCCTGTCTATATTTTCTAATAAAACATTAGTGGAGGTAAAATTGTACGATTAAAACTGTTATATCATAGTATCATAAATCGATACATCGATAGATACTTGGCTATGGATATCAATACTGACATTCGACCAAACTTTTTACGTATGATCGATATACTAATATCGCTCAATACACACCGCTAAATGGCTTATCAAGCGACCAACCGATACCAATATAGTATCAATATCGTTTATTTCATAACCTTAAACCTTAAAGGGCTTACTAAACAACATCGATATTCGACCAACCGATAGTAATATAGTGCCAATATCGCTCATTCCAGAGCCTTAAGGGGCTTACTAAACAACATCGACATCCAACCGATATATATAGCATCAATATCGCTCAGTCCGCGGCGACGGGCCGGTAGCGGGCGACGTGCGGTCAGCTGGCGCGGCGGGCGGGCGCGGCGCGCGG
>DWTU01002155.1:0-11923 GCA_018251515.1 Cecropterus confusis | reverse complement strand
AAGGGCTTATGGATGCATGGATTTGCTTACCTCGGTTCATTAGGCATATGTTCGGACAAGTTGGTGAGTAACACAGCAAGATTGAAGCCGATTTCCTTGGCCGGTTCGTGGAAGCGGTCACAGAAGCCGATGTAGTCCAACTTTCCGTCGTGATTCGTCTCGCAGCAAGCTAAGAGGAATTCGATTTCTTCTCTGAAAAATAAAAATTCATATTGATTTTAAAATTAATACATTGTTATATTAGGATTCTATCATTTAATGAGGTAGGGATGCAGTAGTGCAGCATTTTAATGTATGTTTTATGGCAAAGATTCTTTGGGCCCTACTCAAGAGTTTTCCTTAGGTCACAGCGAAGGATACTCGAAAACCTCTTTTAAACAAAACAAATCAAAACTGCTTCAACCGTTTAGGAGTGACGCTATGACAGACAAATGCGAGTAGATTGGAATGTAAAAGTTGTTTTTTTTTATAACATGAAAGTAGCAAACAAGCATGCAGTCCATCGGATGGTAACTTGTCAGCGCCGCCCTTGGACATCTTTAATCAACCCCAGATACGTCATCTGAGGTTAGCCACAGTACGTTGCTATCTCTGAGAACTAAGTTGGAACGCTTCGGATAAGTATGTTTCCCTTACCACACCCTTCAGACCAGAACACAGCAGCGCATAACACTGCTGTTATTACGCAGAAATAGCTGTGGCGGTGGTGCCTCTGGCTTCGAACCACAAAGGCTTCTACCACATTATCTCTTTTTGAGTCAGAATAAAAAAAACATTATACTTACGGCGTATAACTCTTCTGCTGTTCCATCTTCTCCTTGAAGTCTTTAGGCAGCACCCATCCGTCATTATTCGCGTCGATCTCCTGGAAACTAGCGCTGGATGTCAGGTCCTTCAGCTTCAAGAACATGTCGAAGTACTTCAGAATCAGTTCCACGTTTGATGCCGATTCTACTAAGGTGTCCACCATCTGCTTGCCGATTGTTCCTGGAGATGAAGTATTGTTAAGGAAAGTGGAGTTTAATGGTGTGGCGACCTCCCGCTACTCATCAACAGATGGCACCACCGTATTCTGAATCACGCTATCGGAGTTTTCTTAACATCCTGCATATATACTCGTTCCGAACAGAGACTGTCGGAGCACGGCCGCTCCCCAGGCAAGATCGCCTAGCCTGGCGGGAGATCTCCCGTCGCCAAAATGGTATTAGATTTTTGGATTTAATTGTATTAGATCTGTGTTCTATAGGTTTTAGTCTGTATGATATAGTCTTGTATGTACCACCATGCTGAGAATGTAAGGCTAATATATCTGTGTGTTTATTTTTACCACCTAAGTAGAATTTTTGTTCTATTTGGAGTTTACTGCAGATGTTAATGGATAGAAGTGACCATTTAAAATCTGCGGCTAAATATCTAACTAATATTATAAAGGTGAAGTTTGTGCGGAAGAATTGATACTGGTTACTCTTTTAAGCAAGAACTGATCAGATTTGGAATTCGTTATACAGGTAGTGGTACCTGGATTAACCTGTATGATGCTTTTACTGTGGTTAATGTGATCCGAGTGAATGGAGCTGCGTGAAAATGCTAGTTACTACATATTACGCTATAAATATACTAAAAGCCCACTATTAGGTCTTTTTATCCTTGAAACAATCTGTAAGCCACTTTCCGAAAATTTATGGTTTCAATATGACGCGCTTGAAACTATCAAAACGCAGTCTTCTGACTATCAAACCCTTATCCTCAGTAAACCTCTATTAGGACTCTACATAACGATGTCTTCAATGTCCAAACGCTCACCATTCACGACATTTCCCTCCAACATGGACAGCATCATCGTGATCATGTCCTTCTGAAGATTGAGGAGTTCCTTCAACAAGTCCACTTGTGAAGAGTGCTTGGACAGTTTGTCTTGCATGTGTGAGAACAGGAAGAGGAAACCGCCTACTGCGTCCCACAATCTGGAACAAAAGAAGAGGGTTTTATATTGCAATGGTCAAAGAACTGAAGTATTCTGGATTTAATCTTCTTGAAGATTTCTTGAAGAAGCAAACGAGCATGTAGTTCATTTGATGTAAATAGTCATCCTCATATTGCCTCATATGTTTTATTGTCAATCTATAATAATCTCATTTGTATTATGTTTTTACTATGACTTGACGCTCGAGGCACTACCGCCACACCAATTTCTGCCTTATAACAGCAGTGTTACGCGCTGCTGTGCTCTGGGCAGAAAGGTGTGGTATCCATAACCGATTTATCCGACACATTCCAACTCAGTGCTAAGGGGCTAGCAACGCATCTGTGGATAATCTCAAGTAAAACTAGTCTTATCTGGGTTCGTGGTTACAGATGTCCATGGGCGGCAGTAACCACTTACAATCAGGTGGACTGCATGCTTTGCTAATTTTTTATTATAAAAATAAAATGTGGAGATATGTTTAATTTTCTATAGTTTCTCCTAAAATGAAATATACAACATTGGAAATACACTCAATCACCTGGAATGCGCTAGAGCCTGTTGATTCTGGGTACAGGGACCCTGGATGACCTCAGTGAGGGTGTTGAACACCTGAGACGCCACTCCGATCGCCTTGAAGAAGTTCGCTTTACCGGCTGGGTCGATAAGTTCCTGATTGACAGAGTAAAATATTTATTAATTTCATCGAAACTTTCTTTACATAGGTTTTTTGAAAAAAATGTTTTCTAAATTATTGTACAAGTATCAATAGGTACCATAATAATTTACGTAAAACAGAAAGATTTAAATACGTTTAATTATTTGTACGTATTATGTAACCATACATATCAATATCAAACGTTTAAATGATAACAGAGAAATAAAATTTTGGCGAACATCTATTGTGCCGTATCGACCTACAATTACCGTAGTTTTATTTTCTGCAGATATCATAAAGGGAGATTGCAAGAAAAATCCAACAGACTGATTGTGATGTCTACGTAAAAGTTATTTATCAGCTATGTCAAGGGAATGTGACAAATCCTTCTTAAATAGGCCTATTTATATACAAATTTTAGTTAATCAAAATTGCTTCATATAGAACTGTTTTAGTCTAAAATGTACCACCGCTTCGGAAGATGCATTGGTCATGAGAGAAGAAGCTGCAGAATGACACTTGGGGTCGTTGGGGTCATTACTGTATTAGAATAGACTTATAATAGGGAGATAAGGTAAGGGAGAAGGGAAGATATCCGCGAAGCCTACCTTGCTTGAATAATGCCAGTAGAAGTCCATGATAGATTCCTGAAGCCTCAGCAAATAATCGACAGTGCAGATGACCACGTTCACTGTAGTTGTGTTACCTGCTTGCGTACGGAGGTAGTTCTGCCATTCTGAAATAAAGTACATTAACATCAGCCCAAAACTGTTTGATTAGCATAACTTCCATTAGCGATGAGAGCGACAGTTGCTAAAACGACCATCTTGTTGCTTAAGCTACTGAACAGTTACTTAAGTGTAGCTCGGGCGACTAATTTGTTGCTTGAGCGACTTACGAGGAATTAAAGTTTTTGATTTTTTTCCAAAAATTTCTTTAACAATCAAATGTTTCCGTATCTGTATAGATGCACAAGCTAACAAGTAGTCGCGCTACTGTTTTGCAAATCACGTAAACCAATTAAGATTTCAACTAATGGGCGGTCAGCCTAAATGTATTCTAAATACATCAACATGGAATAATTATACTTTATTGAGATTATTTTACCTAATTTGTATCGAGTAACAATACGTTACTAAATTTTTCTTTTGTTCTCGATTACCTTTTGAAGGTTTCCCCTTCAAAAGGTACCCGAAACCGTGGAAGCGGCGCTAGGTTTTTGCTGCACTAAAACTCCCCCGGTGGCCGTACTCGGCGCTGCGTGGAGGACTCTCCGGAGGGATCTCCAAAGGAACGCAACCGCAACCTTTAAGCGCGTTGCCTCATCGGGCTCCACCCAGGTGAGCGGCTGGGCCCACCGCACCGTCTGGTCTTTACGACAATATGCACCACACAGCTCTCACTCTCGCCGCCCGCAACCCCTCCCTCCCTCTAGCCTCCTCCCAAAATCCAATGTGAAGAAAATGAATTTTTACTGTTCAGCGTCGTAAAAACAATATTTCCCCCTCCCTGCTTGTATCATTTGTCCTTTCCTCGGTCAACGGTTAGCGACGCCCTTAGGCAGAATGTTAAATGTTCTTGTGTTTTCGTATACGTACCAAGATTGTGCCCTTCACATGTAAGTTGTATGAATCGGAAGAGAGCGCAAGTGAACTCAGCATCATGCATGTTCTTTTCACCGGCTGCACCTTCTAAACCAACACCAAGACCTGAAAGTACGTTAGGAAACATATTAGAATTAATGAGGTGACAGGATTTTTCGTTATTGATTTTGTGTTTCTTCCTTTAAAACTTGTGAAGCTGTTATGTTATGTTTTTATCATTTTTTATTCAGATACAAATATGAATATTTTAGGTTTAAAAAGTATTTCGTTTTTCTGTGTGGCCAATAACTACTGTCTCATAATATTGCCAACATGATTTTTTAAAATATGTTTTAAGGAATTGATTTAAACAATACACATTTTTGGGGTTCTGTAACCAAAGTGTCCTGCCCTATTAATAAGACTCTGCTGTCCGTCTGTCTGTCCCCACGGTGTATCTCGTGAACCGTGATAGCTAGATAGTAGACATTTTCACAGATGATGTATTTTTGTTGCTATAACAAACATACTAACAACACAATAAAATAAATATTTAGATGGGGCTCTCATACAACAAACGTTATTTTTTGCGTTTTTTTTTATAGAATGCGATTTTTATTGTACAGAACCCTTCGTGCCCTTGTTTTACTTTGTATGGCCAATAGTCTTTTGTCATGGGTACAACACGTTATTTTATTCAATGCGCAAGCAAACGATACTCAAAATATTCTTCTTTGCATACCTTCAGCTTTAGTGTTCCTCTCAAAAGCATCCAAGTCGAGCACAGAGCAGGAGTTCATGAGGCCTGCGATCGAGGTGAAGAAACCGACGTCTTTCTTATCTTTAAGATGGTTCAACATGCCCTGTTAATGGAACAAGTATTAATTGATATGAACAAGATGATGAACAATTGATTCATTGATAAAACCAAATTAATTATGCCTTCGTAAGTTCAAGAATTTTTGCAACAATTATACAAAATTTTGTAATAACAAAATTTGCAACAGATTTTCTTGGCATATAAAATATATTTGTATGTATTTGTAATTCTAATCATCTTCAAAAATTAAAGGAAATTCTATCAATGTTTGTGATTACAAACAAATAGAAATGATTTTCAAGGAATGATATTCAGAATTCGTTCATTATTCATACATTTGATATCAATTATGTGATATTTTTGTATCATATATTTATATCTGTAAATATTTTAATATCATATAAATGTGTACGTCTACGTCTCTTATCTATACTAAGACCACTTACACTACTAGTTATCGTGTATAACAAAACCTACCATTTGAATATCAATGTTGCCACCCCGCAAGATAGAGATGCCAAGTTGCAACGTCTTCATAACCATCTCGCTGGGGATTCCTTTCGATGCCGAGATATGGAGTAGCACCATCTCGGCCACTCCTCGGTTCGCTAGCCTCGCTTGGTGGAACAGTAGCTTTTGTTTCTCCATTTCTTGCTCCTGGAATTGTCACGTGATTTTAAAATTGTGAAATTAACGATGGAATTCGGAATGTAGTTTTCACATTTGGATTGAGAAAGAGGAATTTTAATTACAATTGTGAGCATCAATGTCAAAAGTTAATAAGATAAGTAGTTACGATAAACGTTTTCATTTTAATACATAATTTAATATAAATAATTGTAAACGTTAAAATAGTTGAAAAAGAGAATAAGAATTTTGAATGGAAAGTTGATTTTTTTCTATGTTGATATATTTTTTTTATTTTTGAATTTTTAATTCCTGATTCAAATGACGATAAATGAAATTGTATTTGTATTCGGGGGCAATAAGCAGTCATAAAGTTTTTCTATTATTAAGAAACTAATTACGTACCATAAACATATCCATAGTTTTCTGCATGTAACATTAAATTGATGAAAGAGTCGAACAATTCATAATTTAAATAAAATAACCAAAAATAATATAGCACTTCAAAAATGTAGATTTTTGAATTTAATATACATTTTTACAGTGAGATTTTTCCGGCGAATAACTTTATTGGCCTATCTGACGCATGTCGCATTGCACTAGTTAGGGAAAACTGAAAGTTGCTCAATAAAGCAGCCAAGGCCAATATGGCTGTATTTTGTTTGTTTATTTAAACTTCAAATTGTAACTGATTAATTTAAACAAACATTAAACAACAGTTTCACTTCCATTCATAAAAACTGAAAGTTTTTGTTTTTAAAAAAGTAATTTTTTATCAAACTGAAGTAGCAAACGAGCAGTCGACCTGACGAACTGGTTACTGATGCCCATGGACGTCTGTAAGCAACTTCATATAGAACAGGGGTTCTATCTGAAGTCGCTCATAGTTGCGTTGCCACTCCCGAGGACTGAGAAACCCGTCTCATATATAAGTTGTGGGGGTAAATTGAATTGATTAAATTGATTGATCGTTTGATTGGTTATCTTACGTGTATACTAGCTCCTCCCTCGTCCTCTGCTTCTGCTTCTCCTCCACCCTCCTCTTCTTCACCACCTCCTTCCTCCTCCTCTTCTCCACACGACTTCGCGATGATGTGTGCGTACGACATGTATAGCGGATCTTCCTACAATTAGTGATTAATCATGTATACATATTATTGTGCTACATTATGAAATAAAAATTGATCGTTCAGCATTGTGTATTTTCACTTTTAAAGCTGAATTCAAACCATCATCATCGTCGACTCATTATTGTCCCACTGCTGGGCACGGGACTCCTCTCAAGATGAGATGGCCTAACTCCTCTCATCTTGAGAGGAGTTAGGCCATAGTCCACCGCGCTGACCAAGTGCGAATTAGACTTCACACACCTTTAAGATCCCTTTTCCATTAGGCTATCACTGCTCATTGAATTCAAACCAAGTGGTGATTTTTGCACCATTAAGATCATTGATCTCTGGTGATTGTATATTCGTACAACACCCAACCGCTATATCCCCAAGAGTGTTCCATTACGGTTTTAAAAGCCTCTTTAAAAAATGTTTTAAATATTTTTTCTATTAAAAATAAAATATGGTGTTATATAGCGTTGGTGATTTCCTATATTTATTTATCTATTGTATGATTTGTATCATCAAAAGCTATACGTTTTGATGATTACAAATCCTACAAAAGCACTGAAATCGTCTGAAATTCATCTGAAATTCGTCTAAGGGTTGGTGGAAGGTGAAAATGCTTTCTTTAAATCTTGTTCAACTTCTTTGTGTTTGGGCAACCGCGATAGAGTACGAAATCCTAGTTTGGATTTATGAGTGCAGAAAGCGTTAAGTTCAGAGCGTTACTTTAAAAGCTCCACAGAGTGTCCAGCATATGTCATTGAGTTTACCTGCAAAGCTCCCGAACGTTCCGTCATAGCGCCTCTACAGAAGGTGGTCACGAGCTGAGTGAGCGGATCCGGCTTGCCCTCCTCTTCTACCACGTCACTCTTCTTTAATTCTGCATCTTCAAATGATTGCTGTAAATGAAAAAAATATAGGACTATTTTCAGATACTTTTAATTTCTTTTTTCTCTTTTCGTAGCTATAGCATTCTCAAGGAGGGGAGAGGGGGGGCTTTAAAAGCAATAACATAATCGAGGTCGGTGAAAAATGTAAGCACTGGAATAAAATCTCTCCTTATATTATCTCTCCAATGCCTTCTTTTCTTAGCATTTTCTTGCAGTCAACCAAATCTTCTTTATTAATAAATCGCATTTCTAATCAAATAAATGATTATCTTAAGTTGGTTTATACTCGTATTACGTAAAATTTACTTACCGTCAGATCTTCTATCATGATTTCTTGACCGATATTCTCTTCTTCTAACCATAATTCGTAGTATGTTCGTGCAAATATGTTGCAAGCTCTATGTCTGTAAACATATTATAAAGAATTACTCGTACCACTGACTTTTCAGTTTAAAACATCAAGGGTGTAAAAAATCGAATTTCTCCAATTGCCATCTCAAACGACGATTCTCAGTGTATTTCGATGAATGCACATATAAGATACATCTATTTATTCTGTTAACGTGACCAGGAATACTTTTTACGCAGATCAAGACGATCAGCGTCTAAAAAATGGAAGCAAATAAGTATGCAGTCCGCTCATTGGTAAGTGGTCACTTTCTTTACATAGAACAGAGGTTTTATCTAAAGTCAATCACAGATGCGTTGCTACTCCCGAGAACTAAGATGGTCACCTCATATATCCACCGAAACACGAGAACTGTTTAAGGGTAAAATAGAAGTGGCATTGTACCTCCCCTGCCGAACCACACTCGTTACAAAATGTTATTTTTTCAAATTGCATTTATGATTCGTGAAGCTTACACAATATGGCTCGAAGGACTAACTTATAGACTACTTTTTTTTATAGTGCATTTATATCAAAAACACTGGCACACAAACTTACCGACTGATTTTGTACAAATGTAGGGACCTCAAACAGGCTATGGCCGCGCGTTTCCTTGCCGCGCAGAGAATTCGCTTCCAGTTACTGGAGCGTTGTGTCGGCTTCGTCGCCTTGTTAGTCCAACAAGCAGCATGCACACACTCTCAAGTTATTTCTAGGGAATTAAAGTATGTTTGGCTTTTTGTTACAAAAATACATTACGATGAAATAACTGAGACTCTTACGGCCGCAAACATTTTATGTCATGTCACCTATACTGTCTTGTACAGTGGAGTTTACTAAGTTAGTGAATACACAAAAAATACCAACTTAATGCAAACAAATTCTGCAGTTTAAATTTATCCACATTTCTATTAGAAACGTTTGAGACTAAAACATTGTTAATATCAAACAACACAGCCACAACATTAAGAACACCATTGGACATTAAGAACCTTGGCAGTGAGTGTAGAGACGTTTGCCTAAAGCAGGCGATTACGGCACGCTTACGTTGGATGGATACTACTGAACGGTAGACGTTCTTGCTCATTTGTTGGGGATGGTCAATCTAAGAAAAGAATGATAAATAAACAAAATGAAAGGAAATAATTTAATAATAAAAAAAAAATAAAAAATAAATAATCAGAAAAAGAAACATGAAATAATAAAAAAAAAATAATCAGAAAAAAAATCAAAAGAAACTTAAATAGACAAAAGAAGTAAGTTAAGAAGGAGAAACAGACAAAAAGACAGTTTTTTTTTTCAAATGTCAGAAATTTTAATTATTATTTATTCTCAGTGCCCCAAACAATTGTCTGCAAATATATGCCATGATACACGGGGAACTTTAATTTCTATTATATTTATGAAGTTTCCATTTTTTGAAAAGAATATAGGTATTTCCATTATTGTTCATATTAGATGATGTACAAGAAAGATATTGTACACAACAGATGAAACAAATCAATTGAAAATCGTCATCTTTCAGAAAAATTTTAAGCACAACTCACCATATGCAACCCGAACAATACTTTGCTCATTGCCACAATCCTCTCGACAGTGTCATCTATGATCTTGGCTTTGTTCTCTGGCGTGTTCTCAGTTATCGCTGTCTTGCTCTTCGAACCCAGCTTGCTGTATAGATAGTGCTGCCAAGACATCTCGTCGGCTGGATCGATTTTTTCTGGCAACGTCAGCTGGGTTTTCGCATATTCTGACACGTCTTGTTCAGTCATTTTCTGTGAAAATGATATCGTTTGTGTACAGGAGAAATAGAGAAAGTTAAAGTTCATTTTCATTATTCCATTAGTAGGTAAATCAGGGGAAAAAGATACGTCCTTAATTATATAAGTATTTAGTAGCTTTTTTTTGTAACAACGCACATACAGGTTCAATATGTCTCATTGTACAATCGATTCTTCATTAAAAATAAAACATCTTTTTTTCCGAAAACTTACGTATTACATATAAGCCCATACAAAAGTGAGACATTTAAAAAATTTATAACAGAGGTTTAAATTTTGATATTTTACCAATGCCATAACAACGCCAATTTCAAATAGTGCTTTTACATTTTTTTTTTATCTTACTGATTTCATATTCCCACCTTCAAGAACCGATCCTTGCAATGCTGAACCAACTCCTGTTCCCTTCCCGCGAACAAGTTCAAACCGACTGGCAACAACCTCTTCAAACACGCCACCATCAACGACGCTTGGACCTCCTTATCCTTGTCCCTCTTCTTGTCACGATGCTTCTTCTTTTTCTGGAATATTTAATGAATCATTATTATCAAATACTGCACTACTTCGATTATTATTCAGCACGGTGCATTTAGGGAAGTGCTTTTCAGATTAGCTCCATTTTTGTACTTCATGGAGTCAGTATTCTTGTGCGAGCGGTAACATGATATTAATTTATAAAAGATCTTGGTTTTGGATATTTCAAAGCAAATAACATCTTTTCTATACATAAGATGTTTACGGGGCAAGGGCGGGACTTACAAAACATGACTCAATAGTAAACTCTTATTTTTAGGGTGCTATGTGCTTGTGTACATCCTTGATGACTATTTTATAATTTAAGATGAACGTTATGCGTTTTTTTTGTATACCTTAAATAAATGCAAATTGTCAAAAGTTGTTTTTATAATTAATGTATAGCTTAAAGCAAAAAATATCTCTAATCCACTCACTGTTAACATTTAAAAGCTTCAGATTTTTATTTACTGTTATATAATGTAAGCATATAGAACAATTTACATTATTATGGTAAAGCAATTTGTATATAAATATAATCTATTTCAACCCGCGGTTTTACTAGCTTTATGTCATAGACTAACAGGGTCCGTGGTTATGGAAGAAGCAAAACAGCCTTAATTATACAAGTATGTTCATTTACACTTTTTTTATAATTTTTAATAAATTCTGTTACTCATAATCATAAAGTGAAATTGATGAGTTTCACAATAGTAATCTTTGAATTTTTACACTATAATATTGTAATACATTATGTAGTATACGATAGTGTAGATTCAAGTGTAGTAAAATGTGATAATTGTCAGGACAAAAGTTGTTAGAGATCGGTGATCGAAATACATACTTATCTTGGAATTGCTAGACAAAGCAGATATAGACGACACAGAGACAAATGCATTTCGTCGTTGCAAACTTAAAAACTTTTTGAATAATAAATACTTTAAAACTAATTGCCGTCACGGGATGCCTGGCAGGTGTGGACCAACGTGTTCGTACAAGTGATATACATAAAAGAAAACGTCAGAAACTAAATATATATCATAATGAAAATAACGCCATTTACGAACAGTTCCCCCGCACTAAGTCGAACTTACACCGCGGCCTGCTTAGTTTTGTTCGATACTCAATAGTTCCGACAATGTATAACAGATGGCGCGAAATCATTCAATGGAAGTATCGCCACGCTAACAATCAGGTTTACCTGCGCCTATAGATGTTTCACATCAAAAAACCTTTTTTTAGCAAATGATACATACAGTCCACCAGATGGTAAGTGGATACTGCCGCCCATAATCATCTGTAAACAAATTCACATAGAGAAGGGGTTTTCTCTGGAGTCGATCACAAATGCGTTGCTACACTCGAGGACTAAATTGGTCGCTTTTTACAAATATAATAAACCTGAAGTAATAGCCGAATGGTGGAAATTCGGCCTCTCAATTGAGGGTAGGTTCGAATTCCAGGCACGCACCACTGATTTTACTAAAATTATGTGCGTATTAGAAGTTAATTATCACTACTTTACGGCGAAGGAAAACGAGAGGAAACCTGCACACCTGAGAGATCTTTACAAAATTCTCAAAGG
>DWTU01002154.1:0-11925 GCA_018251515.1 Cecropterus confusis | reverse complement strand
GAAACAGCCAGGTGATAGAACCAGTGTTGTTCGACCGGTGGCCTATTCTATAATCTATTTCTAGCGTGAAGCTATTCTTGCGTTTCGGTGGAAAGGTGTGGTTGCAGCTCACTTGCATATGAGGCGACTGCATGTTCGTTTGCTAAGAATAATAAGAATAAGAATAACTTTAGTTCGTTGTGAATTTAAACTCGATGCTAAGAATGTGCGTTACGAAATTAGATGTCGCTGTACCCCTTTTTTAAATAAAATAGTTGCATTTATTACTTAATCATTTTTTTATTTACTTTTATTTGCTACTTATTAAGTTCCACTTCTGACGTGTGTGAATTGCAGAAACAAACGAGCATGCAGTCCACCTGATGGTTAAGTGGTCACCATGGATTACCGACAATGGACATCTGTAAGCTTCTTCATATGGAACGGAGTTTCTACCTGAAGTCAATTAAAAATGCGTTGCTACTCCCGAAGACAAGATATAAGTACCTCATATATAAGTGAGCCGTGAGTTTATATGTAAAATTTCCGACCGATCTGACCATTAAGCGTATCTTACCCCCTTCAATTGGGATAGTGATGGAAACTTCATACAGTTGAAACAAAAAGGTGCCCGATATAAAAAGGGTTGTAATCTATACCGTATAACGCTATAACAAACATAACAGTAACTTAAATTATAAAACTTTATAGAAGTATGTCAAAAAGGCACACAAAATTGCTGTGGAATCGATCCGATCCGATACGTGATGTATTGCAGACTGGGCCTCCATAAATCTAACATGACCTTTACCGTCTTGGCGATTCTCTAAGCGTCCGCTACTGAAATGTAGTTTCGTCAAAAATAATATTTGACTAGTTGGTGTCTTCGCGGATAAGTGGAACAAATTTTGCGAATCGTGTTACCCCGTCCTACAAAGGGTATTGGAGTCTAAAAAGTGTACATAGGCCTGCACCTTCCTCGACCTTTTAAGGGGTATGTATTACAATTACACGCTCGCAAGATGTAGAAAAAGCAATGATAGCAGAATGGTTGAAACTCGGCCCCTTAATCCAGGGTCCGAGGTTCGGATCCCAGGCACGCTCCACAGATGTTTCTAAGAATATGTGCGTTTCAGAATTTAATTATCAGTGCTCTACGGTGAAGAAAAACATCGTGAGGGAACCTACACTCCTGAAAGTTCTTTAAAAAGTTCTCAAAAGTGTGTGAAGTCTACCAATTCGCAGTTGGCCAGCGCGAGCATGGCAAGTGCGAATGGCCTGAATCTCTCTCAATCTGAGGGTAGACCCGTGCCCAGCAGTGGAACAATAATGGGTTGACGGTAAGAAGTACATTATACTTCCACTTGAGGTATTCCTGGAGTGCTTCGACATAGAGCTCTTCAAAATAGGTGTGAAAAGAGGACTTCAAAGCCGGCGATGCATTGGCGACTCCTCTCGTGTTGCAAATGCCCATAGGCGAAAGAGACTACTTTCAAATATGTAGACCATCTACGTTATTTTTAGATTTAAGTATTTTTTTTATTATGTATCGTTTTTTATTTAATTTCTATATTATCAATTTTTTTTGTATCGCTGGTGGGTAGAAACCGTTAAGAAGTACTGTAGTAGATAGACTAATCCATCTATTCTACATCTAGTTCCGTTTTTGTTTTGATTATTCTAACGTAAGAAACTTTGCACTATTTGTAAATTAAATAAATTTCGACGTGACTACAATTGACTACAATTGTATCGGCAATTGGGTCGATATCGGCAATATAGAGATTTAAAAAACCGCATATCGTTTACGTATTAAAAGCGCGATAATATTACTCTTAAATCCTATACAAGTCCTATAAGTATTACAAAAGGCCGAATTCAAACATGTTGCCATATTTTCAGTGAACTGGATACAGTAAAGGCTATAGTGTTGCACTTTGACTTATCTCCCTAGAGGCAGAAGTTGCACCTGCATTGAAGTGTAACTAACTTATTGCTTAGCATTCCCTTCGGCCTTTCAAGTAAAAGTTGAGATTCACTAGGAATGTAAAATTCTCTACATTTGTATCTAAATTAGAATTTTAGGAAAAAACAATGTCTAAACTGTCCATTGTGACTCGAATTACGAATAATCCTTAAAAGAACATCTCTGTTAAATAATATAAATATAAAATTATGATTTTTTCGCAGTTTATATTGTTTTATGTACTTTGGTTATTTTTATAATAATTCCAATAATCGAGGAAGGAAATAGATTTAATTATAGATACTTTATTTGTAAAAAATAAACATAATAGTTATACAAAACAAATAATTTTAGCGTTCTCTAAATATTTATTCATGATACAGTTATTTTCAATAAAGTGTAGTGAAAATTTATACCTCTTGTACATTTGCGTGTCTGGACACCGCATATATTTGCCAAAAATATTTAGAAGGCTGAAAATAGTAATTTGTATAATTTTCAGTCTGTTTACTTTTTGGTCTATGTGTTCGTAATTATACTAAACTAAAACTAATGAATTTAAATTAAAGGATGCCTCAACTTAAAGGATGCTTGAACTTAAAGGATCACTGAACTGCATTCAATCCATGAAATTAATTAGATTATTAATAATTAAGTTAATTGTTAATAATATTTAACATTTAGTCTGTGTTTCATTAAAATTCATCAACTCTGTCAAAAGTTTTTATAATTTTAAGTTATGTTACATTTTATTAAACAGGCCTATAACCGCGGGGCATATCTAGAATAAAAAAAGCTGGCCAAGTGCGAGTCGGACTCGCGCACGAAGGGTTCCGCATCATTATATGTAAAAAAAAACCTCCTCAATGTCCTCCTTAAATATTAATTTTATAATTTGTGGTTATAACGGCAACAAAACATACCTTATCTGTGAAAATTTCAACTGTCTAGCTATCACGGTTCATGAGATAGACGTACAGACAAAGAGCGAAGTCAGTAATAGGGTCCCGTTTTTATATTTTAGGTACGGAACCCTAAAAGGCCGCTTAAGGCAGCACACAAAAATAGCTTTAATTATGTTTAAGCATAAATATAGTCACACTAATGAAAGTTTATAGTGTCATTGTCGAAAGCTTTCACAATTAACTTAAGCTCGAGCTTAACTGACGCAGTTTGCAAGGTCATTACCGCTTTAAAATCCAAATAAAAGCCTCAGTACACACAAAATTCCAAAATAATCCTGGGTTTTAGCTTGAATTAAGCGTATAATAGCCATATACGTGGAATAGCGTGCATTTTGCTATTCTATTCGAAGTTAGATTCCTGCCGAACTGAAATACCAGATGCCCATTGCTGTCCATTTAACATCAGATGCTGCAGCTGTTCGCAATATCCGTTTTTTTTCTTAAAGAAACATATGCACACACAACACAATAAAGCAACACACACTACAATAGGTGAGAATATCTTCATTGACACCTACTTATGCCCAATAATAGCAGTTTTATGCGCTGTTGTGTTTTAGTCTGAAGGGAATGTAGGAGGTGAACTTATATGAGACGTTCTTAGTCCTCAGGGGTAGCAACGCACCTGTGGCTAACCTCGAGTAAGACTGATCTTAAGTGGGATTTATTACAGATGTTCATGGACGGCAGTGGACACTTACCATCAGGGGACTACAAGATCGTTTGCTAGGTCGATATTATAATATATCTCCCTTACCTCTCTTCAGACCAATCAATAGCAATGCATAAAACTGCTGTTTTAGGTTGAAATAGCTCTGGCGGTAGTGCTTCCGGTGTCGAACCACAGAGTTCTATCAACTTTAACGTGGCAGTACCTTACGTACGTACCGTTTCATTTTAGAAAAATATCCATAAGTACCATAACAAAAATAAACGTAATTGGTAAGTAAATATATTATCATCAACCCATTATTGTCCCACTGTTGGGCACGGGTCTTCTCTTGGAGTAAGAGAGTTTTAGGCCATAGTCCATCGCGCTGGCAAAGTGCGAATTGGTAGACTTTACACACTTTGAGAATTCCTTTTTTTTTTGAGAACTATTAAATGTGCAGGTTTTTTCACTATATTTTCCTTTACCGTAAAGCAATGATAATTAACTTCTAATACGCACATAATTTTAGAAAAATCAGTGGCGTTCGTGCGTGCCAGGGATTCGAACCTCGGACCCTCGATCGAGATACCAAGTTTCAACCATTAGGCTATCACTGCTCTATTGGTAAATATAGTGAAGTATTATTACATAAATATTCACTATTCAGTTACGGCCGTTCGATACGACCATTAATTTTTCAATCAGCACAGGATTAATGCGACTTCGACTTACTGATTGGTAGCGATTCCAATTGCCGTCGCCCCGGGATTAACCAGATACGTCGGTTGAAGGGATAACCAAGTGACGCTTTATCCTCTTTTAGCCTTTGATATCTTTTTTATAACCTAACTCTATAACCTATCCTTTATTCCTCAAATTTTGTTTAAATCTTTTTAATAGTAGAACTTTGGTTGCCAAATACATATGACGAGCATGAAGGAGCAGATTTTTGTTTATATGAATTTAAATTATTATCGCGGAATTGATCCATTTTTTTTATGAAATAAAAACAGGTACTAGAAACTACAGGATAGATCGTCAAAAATATTTGAAGGCTTATTATATAACTTTGACTAAAAAATTGGTTTATTTTATGTTAATAAAAAAAAAAAACAATAAAATAAAAAAAAGAAATACTGATGTGTAATAATAGAAATTATCACAGTTTTAAAAATGTTTCTGTTTTTTGTTTCAGATCGTATCAAACAAAAAACTACTGAATTTAATTTAAAACACTGATTTAGTAGTCCAGTAACATTTCGTCTTTATTTTATTAAAAACTATTAAAAGTAATGATTATATAGAATCATTTTTGTAAATTTAGATGAAACCGCGAGGCACAGGTAGTGTAAGTGACAAGCAACTTTTTGTATGGAATCCAAACTACACGAAAATGTTTTTGGAAGCCTTACACAAAGGCCAGTTCCTTATTTACCAAATAAACAAATGCCGTGTTCCGCCACTCGGAAGCAATTGTCCTAAACTCTTTCTATTGTCCTAAACTCTTTGTCGACGAATACAATACAAATGTCTTTATTTCCCTAAAAGTTCGTACAATTCTTGTAACTGAATCTCTAGGGACCGTTTCTGAAACTAAACATCTGTTGATATAAAATCATTTAATTATGTTTCTTTGCTTTGGGATAATGTTAGTTATAATAATGTTAATGATGATGTTATCTTTAGTCTGTAATAATCAAGATCCTTACTAAAGGTAAGACATATTTTTTACCTGTCTGTCTGTCGTATATAATCAAGACATATACGAAGTCCAGGTTTACAATCAAATATCCAGTACATAATAATCAATGATTTTAAAATCACAATGTATTAGTACATATACATCCAGCGCGCTAAGCTCCAAGATTTCTGTAGATTTCAACCGATCTACAAAGTTAAGCAACGTCGACGGTCGTCGCTTCCTTGCTTTGAAATGTTCAAAGCAAGGGAGCGGGCATAAATAGTGCTACTAGTGGTCACCCATCCAAATTCAACCCAATCGATGATAGGCTTAATGTACGTATATTAAGCCTACCATCGATCGTGGTTAATACCATGGGAAAGCAGTAGTTAAATGATGTCGAAGGTCTTATGAACGGTTTGAAAAAAGTGGATACGAGTGTTTTATTTATAAGAATAGGATGAGAGTAAATTTTCATTGAGTGTACTTACTCTTTGTCTGTAGGATATTTTTGTAAATATCGCGTTGATTATAGCGCCGTAGCTCCGCTCTTTGATACGGTAGGTACATAGACTCAAATCTCTTCAACGAATCTAGGTAATTTCGGTTGTTTCCTTGCATATGTGGTATGTATAAAAGAGAAGAATAAAGGCAAAATTCTAATATCCCTGCTCAACCATTTCCGAACTTGTAAGTCATGCAGTGAAGTACGCTCCCAGACTCCAACTGTGAGTATATCTATGCCCAGGACATAAAAAGATTTATAACCAAACACCCAGTCCCAAAACAGAAATCTAAGTTCATCGAGAATTGAAGATTTGACGACCCGCATGGCCAAGCGGTCACCATACCAGTCTGACACGCAGTGGGTTCGATGCCCGGCTAGACAGACATCTGAATGATGAATTTAGATTTCTGTTATGGGTCTGGGTGTTCATGTATTCGCCTTTGTGTATCCTTGGTAACCACGACACAGGAGAAAATCCTAATGTGGGGCTATGAGTGTAGAAAGCGTTGTTATGTCAGTAACCCCTGATATTTATTTAAAAATGGTAATTACACATAACTAGATCACGTGTTTAGCAATGTGTACAAAACATATTGTTACTACATAATTTGATGTTGAATCTATTATACATACTTACAATTACAAAATTCTCATAAAGACATTATGAATAAGTTTTTATGAGAATTATTCGTCGATGCGTATAATATATTCGACAAATTCATATGTATATATATATGATTAAGGCTTTATATGATTATAGACTAATACTATCTCAAAATGAATATACTCACGATATGTGGTATTAAAACTAGTTTTTGCTGATATTTCGAGCCGGTTACATGGATCGTGTTTACGGCGAAACACGATTCGCCGTTGTGAAATGGCCCTAAGTAAGCAATTACATACAAAACTTAACACTTACTGTAAATTAATAAAAGCTTTTCAACACATACGAGCAACTCTTTGACTTGTGACGCAAACATCACATTGATTAAGTACATTAAATAATGGCGTTCTTGCTCTCGTAATTTAATGCGCTTGATTAATGTTGTACTTGAGTAATGAAAGCAATAATTAGGCGACATTAAATTTATTACAGTACGCTTCTGTCATTCCCAGTCTTCACTGTTAATTACACAAATCGAAATAGCTTAAATTGGAAAAGTTTTTATCAAGTCTTTAATCAAAAAATAATGTTTGATACAATTAACACTAAATATATTTTTAATTAATCATTTTAATATTGCATAGCTTATATCGCGGACTTTGAGCGCGACGATCGATTCAAGAAATTCCGTAATGAAAATAAAACCCAACACACCCACTCCGCCTACCATGTAGCTTGGCCGAGCGTTCGCATCGTGTATGTATGTGATACGACCGTACGAAATTCGCACGGATTGAGACGAGCCGCTCCGAAATCGGACAAATATGTAAGCAGCTGTTTGTGAGTTATGTTTCAAACTTATGTTTCTTATTTCAGTAACCATAAACCTATAGTTTCAATAATAAAAAAAATCCTGAATAACCTACGTGTATTGTAATATAATAAACATATTTTAAACGATATTAACTTCTCATTTATACAATAAAAGAAAAAAATTGTTTCCTTATCGGTCACCACGCTCAAAAAGAGTAACTTGAATTAATATCAAAGAAAAAACTTGAATTATATCATAGAAAAAAATAGTGCATAAGAAAATAAATATTATTATTGCATAAGTTGATGAAAATTATATGCAATAGCTTTACCGCGGCTACCCTGGAGTGCCACACGTTTTTTTTTAATTGGCGAAAGACTACTATGTACCAAAATTAGTTTAAAGCTACTAATTAAACAAGATAATTATGAATTAAGTGCCATGTGTGCTTTTGTTATGATTTAAAAACTGTTTCGTTGAAGTATTATGTTAAATTATAGATCCACAACCATTTTTATAAAATTAAGTGACGTAAAAGACATTAATATATAATACTAGCTTTTCCGCGACTTCGCTTGGGTCATGTACCACGGTAAAGAGTATCCAATGTTTTAATCCAAGCCATAAAATATCTGTGTGTATCATCCAAATCCAATCAG
Organism: Cecropterus confusis; assembly: GCA_018251515.1. NCBI lineage: Eukaryota > Metazoa > Arthropoda > Insecta > Lepidoptera > Hesperiidae > Cecropterus > Cecropterus confusis. The sequence continues at coordinate 4,094 of DWTU01002154.1, read as the reverse complement.
TAGTTTTCGTATAAAAGTGCACGAACAACACACAAACATTCTCACGAACTTTCAGTATTTGCAATAAAGCATATTTGAAAAACAATAAATATAACATAAAATTGCGCGAGTTTCAACACTTCAAGGAAAAGTACTGAAACTATAATTAACTTTTCTAATCACACAACAGTACTTTTGGTTGGGAAAAGGAAGTTTGAGGAGGAAATCCAATTAATCCGACATCCGCAAGATAAACTCGGTCAAGTCACGCAACTATAAATTTACCTCACTTTTTTGTATAATAAATATACAGACGGTAAGCAATTTGTCCACCTGATGTTTACGTAACAGAACAGATAAATTATATCCGTGAATAACGTACCAAAAAGATAGAATGCCGTCCTTAAAATAATTATTATCTCATATAGTTATGTATTTACAGCAATAATTTCTTTAATTTTTTTGAGGTTATTTATTTATTTGTGGAGTGTTATTTTTACGTAAATACCTTTACAATAAAATTTCTTAATAAGTATGTTCTGTGACTTTTATTTAATACCAAGGACCCAAAAGATAAATATATTTAATGCCTAAGCAATTAGAACGATAACAAATAAATTTAACATAAAACTAGAATTTAAATTAGAAATCCACTCCAACGCAGAGTAAATAAAAATGCTTCAAACTCCTAAAATTTTCAATCTAACTGGGAAAGTTAAAAATACGCAGACAGATAGATAGGAGGACAAATTTTAATTAGTAGAGTTGGGGACGTCGGTCGGACGGAGTTTTGCAAACAACTGTTCGTTGTCTATACCTGGAATTGGCAGCTTTTCCACTCTTTTTAGTTGCAAAAACGTGATTATCAAAAAATAATCCCAAGCAATCCCAAGTACCTTCAACCCATTGCTGTCCCACTGCTGGGCACGGGTCTTCTCTCAAAGTGAGGGAGTTTCAGGCCATAGTCCACCGCGGTGACCAAATGCGAATTGGTAGACTACACACACCTTTGAATACTTTTTTAAAGAACTCTTAGGTGTGTAGGTTTCCTTGCGATGTTTTCTTTCACCGTAAAGCAGGGATACTTAACTTCTAATACGCACATAATTTTATAAAAATCAGTGGTGAGTGCCTAGGATTCGCACTTCGGTACCCATGATTGAGAGGACGAGTTTCAACCATTCGGCTAGCACTGTTCTTATGCCAATCCTAAGTATAATGAACTAAATGTGTAAGCCTGTGATTAAAATAATGTTACTTAATCGCTGAAGTAGTAAATTAAACTATATCTAACATTTTTTAATTATTATTAATAATTTTATAATTATTCTTAAATAGAAAGCAGAAATAAAGAAACAAATGCGATATAAAATAACATAAAAGACAAAAAAATCAGTCACATACTTTTTAAGGTAAACACATACATATATCATACTGTTAAAATTCGATTTTGTAATACAAGACAGAAAAAACAACGAACCGACTTGGCCTCCAATAATTCGAATGTCACTAAACTAAAACCAGACTGCGCAAATAGAGCATCTAGACAAGATAAAAATGTCGACATGATAGATCGTTGTCTAGCGATAAATTTGCAGACGATTTCGGACCACGATAAAAGTGTCGAACACAATGTACACAAAATAAATAAAAACGATATTATACTAAGTTTCCAAAACTTTGATAATAATCGGGCATGAATTTAAACTCTTCACGTGTAGGAAATCATCGTGTTACTTACAAGTCTCTATGGGTTTTCAAAAAATATTTTTAATGATGTGTGAAGTCAACCAAACCGCACTTTTCCAGCGTGGTGCACTATGGCCTTATTGACGACCCACGTGGCGGAGCGGTCACCATACCGGTTTGACACGCAGTGGGTCCCGGGTTCGATCCCCGGCCAAACAGACGTCTGAATGATGATTTAGATGTCTGTTCTGGGTCTGGGTGTTCGTGTATTCGTCTTTGTGTGTCCATGTCACCCAACGACACAGGAGAAAATCCTACTGTGGGGCTATGAGTGTAGAAAGCGTTTAAAGCGTTTTATTCTTTCCCAACATAATTAAAAATGAAAGTTGTGCATCCAATATATTCGTAAATAAATAGCAAAATTAAAAAACCCACGACGGTTAAAATATAATTGAAAAAAGGGTAAAATAATTAAAAAGAAAACCTTACGTAAAGAATTTATGCAACGACAGATAATAAACGTAAAAAGCTTTTATTAGTAGATTTGATCTCTCGCAGAGTCAGGCATATTAACAACAGAGTGTCAGTTTTCATGTCACTTCCCTACGGACCTTTTTGGTTCTTGAATTCTCCTCCCTATGAACATTTATATAAAACCCAGGAAAATCGAGGGCTGCCATACACCTATCAAATAAGAACCCATCACTGAAAGCCACATGCAAATCGAACTGGTAGGTTTGGTTTAGTACGAACAAATGTTTACTGTAGGGCCCTTGTTGATTTTCATCGTAACACAAATATAAGAACATACACCAATCAAACTGGTAGTATAGGTTTTGCACAAACAAATGTTTAGTGTAATGCCCCCTTGTGAGTTTTCGTCGTAACACATCATCAGAAGATGCACCAATCAAATCAGATCCCATCACTGAAAACTGCACGACATAATCGGATTGTTAGTTTTGCAATAACAAATATTTACTGCAGCGCCTCCTGGTGAGTTTTCATCGTAATACATATATAATAACATGCACCAATCAAATCCAAACCTATAACTGAAAACCGCATCAAAATCGAACTAATAGTTATGGAAATAAATGGTTTGTACAAACATAGACATCCACTAACCTTAAACGCACATACCGTTTCCATTCCGCCGCGGGTAAAAACAGATAGAGATAGAGAAATTTCTCTAAATTGTATTTTTTTATCTGTTTGAAATAGCAATGTAGCCCACCTGATGGTAAGTGATTACTACTGACCATGGACATCTGTAAGCAACTTCATTTTGGAGTCCTATCTGTTGTAGATCACAGATGTATTGCTACTCCTGAGGACTGAGATGGTCGCCTCATATGTAAGTGAGCCGGCAACCACATACTTCCACCGAAACGCAAGAACTGCTTCACGCTAGAAATAGGGGGTGGTACCTCCCTGGTTGAAATACATTTAGTGACCACCTGACAAAACATTTGTCTGTCTGTTTATCTGTGTGTTTGAAATCGCCTCAAATCAAAACTTCTGAATTTCATTCGAAAATACAGTTTTATTCCGTATTTTGATTTGAGTTTTATCCTTGAATCAATAAAATGTATCTACCATATCAAAACTTATCGCAATTTAAAGTTCTGTTACATTTTTTATATTCTCGCCTAGCATATCAAAGTACATTGCTAGTTATGGCCGAAAAAGAGAACAAGAAGTAGAGTGTACATTGCAATGTATAGAAAAAAACGTATACAAGTTAGAATCGTTCTAATGGTACATCAGCGAAGTAATAACGTGTTGATGATAAGTTATACAGAAAGATTGCATAAAAACAGTAACATATTCTCGTTGTATCTCTTTTATCCCTGCATACGTACGGAAAAGAAAAAAACCGTCTGCTCAGTAGCTCGTACTAATTAAAATGGGACAAGCTTTTCTCTCATTTGTCAACCTCGTGAAGGAAATAGGACAGTTTCAACAGTGTTTTATCGCTGAATCTTACGATATGATTTAATAGAATTCTACTCTCATTTCATTACGAAGTAATGTGATATGAATTTTTGCTGTTGTTCACATTATTATAGTAGACAAAGCTCATATTACGTTCCTACTTGTATATGGCAAGGTATGCAACAAATTAAATGAAATGAAAAATGAAATGTTTTTGACGACCCGCGTGGCGGAGCGGTCACAATACCGGTCTGACATGCAGTGGGTTCCGGATTCGATCCGTGCATCTGAATAATGAGTTTAGATTTCTGATGTGAATTCATCTTTGTGTGTCCATGGTACCCACGATACAGAAGAAAATCCTACTGTGGGGCAATATCCCCACAGCAGGATTTAGAAAGTAGGAGTAGTAGTACCACAATAGGACAGTAGAAAGCGTTTTTGCCTGACTGCGTCGAAGGAGGGTGGTTTTATTAGAGCGTATGTAT
>DWTU01002153.1:0-11925 GCA_018251515.1 Cecropterus confusis | reverse complement strand
ATCAAATTAATTAGAACTTATTTTTTTATAGTATGGATATAGCAAAGGATCATGTAGCCCACCTGATGGTAAGTGGCTACTGCCACCCATGGACATCTGTAATCAACCCTACGTAAGATCAAAGTCTCACCTAAAGCCACAAATGCGTTGCTACCCCTGAGGAATATACCTCGGAAAAGTATGTCTCCCTTACCATACCCTTTAAACCAGAACACAACAGCGTATAACACCGCTGTTATTACGCAGAAATAGGTGTGCGGTGGTGCTTCCGGAGTCGAACCACAAAGTTCTACCACCTTTAATTGGCAAGCAGTTTAACCTTAGTTTTTGAATTCGATGGCTCGTTTGCATGGTTCAGATACGAAGCTACGCACCACAGATTTTTCAAAGTTATATAAATATTTCTTTAAACAGTAGAAAGTTCTACATTTTTATTTGTTTTATTTTTTATAAGATTAAAGTAACAAAAAACATGCCCTCAACCTGATGGTAAGTGATCCTAGGTCTAAACTCAGCATAATTTTATGCAAAAGCAGTGGCATAGCATGCGTTGTCTGGGGACGGATGATGAATGTCCCGCTCCTTAAACCAATAGTCCGGTGAAGCAAAAGCTGTCAGAAATAGTCCCCAAAATTTGTCGACGAAAACCAGTTCAACCAGGTCCAAAAACTGGTGAATCCGAAATTCAATATTCTTCATCTAATCTAACACATCGTTTACATTTTTCACGCATTATGCATGACAGAGGTAAAATTTATGAATAGCGTGATAGTTAGTCGTCTCTATAATTGCTGAGACGTAAGTCTAGTTCCGTATCGTCTTATTATATACCTGTAGGTCCGCCAAAGCAGTAATTATCGTATGCACTTGATTAGACCTATGTAAATAACTAATAATTAGGATGTGGAAGGTCTATCTTTGAATTGTACGCAATTATTTCACAGGTATTTCTTTCTCGCCGTAAACGGAAATATATGTGCAATAAATGTAATTAAAAAATCACGTTTCTGGTAATCCAAGAGCTGGCACGCATTTCGCTCAACGAATTGTTATAGCCATTCAAAGAGGAAATGCTGCCAGCATCTTGGGGACCTTGCGCAGAGACAGCGACCAATATTTTTTTAAGGTAGTTTGTTTTTATATTTTTGTTTTGCTTTTTGTATGTTCAGATGATTGTAAATATTAAAAAAGCAATGATAGATATCGTAGTGATGTCCTTGTAGTTCTGGGACCAGAATAGGGCGACGGTATCCCCTGGCTGTCGTAAAAGGCGACCAAAAGAGGGTTTCAGGTTATATGTTTTGTTCACATTTTTTTAATGCGGGTGAAACCGGGAACACAGCTAGTTGAGAGAAAAGAAAAACATAAAAACTTCACGTCTAACAGATCTTTGAAAGAAAAAATTCTCATTGGCGTGGAAAGTCTACCAATCCGTACTTGGACAGCGCCTGTGCCTTAATGATATAGTCATGGGTGATGATGATGAAGGAAATGATCAAGAAAAGTGCAAGTGAAAATTTTTTATAAGTTTAATGAGGAAAACATGCCGAGTTTAATATGCCTGATAATTTGTTTGTTGTTTAATATAATCATATTTAATAGCTGCTCAGTTTTATATATAAAATAATTACAATTTAAATACCGTTGCATCTTCATTTAATCACTTTTACGGGCTCTTGTATGTACCTACATATATAGTTCTAGATACAGTAGGAATATATAATTATATCTTTTATCTAATTGATTTCTCGGAATACCCATCTATTAATGTGCATGAAATTTTATATTAAGATAATGTTTGCTTCCTGCTTTATCTAATACGTGTAAAACATTTTACGCGAACTTGTGAAACAATAGCTTTTTTGATAAACTATCTCAGAGGAACTGAGATACTCATGAATCATACTATAATGATGAATATTTATTTGCTAGATAACGGTAATGAGAACCCTGTCGAATCCCGCGCGCCCTGTAATCCGACACGCTTATTACTGGTATTTCTCAAAATTTCAGCCCATCTTCACTACATGCATTTGTTTGATCATACATAATTATTTCTTAAAGTAAATAAGTTTAGATAAACTCTCCATTAAGGGGTTTTATTAAAAAATTTCACATATTATGTATAATTATGTAGTTTGATTTGTAGTTCAAATAAATTAATTTGTTATTTGGCAGATTACACGGTATTCTCATTTAAAAAAAGCCCGGACTACAGAGGGTCTTAAGTAGTCTTACTAATATTATAAAAGCGAAAGTTTGTTAGGATGGATGTATGTATGTTTTAACAAACGCAATTATTTCACATGTAGGTATTTGTATCTCGCCGTATACAAAAATATATGTGAAATAAATGTAATTAAAAAATCACGTTTCTGGTGATCTAAGAGCTGATATAGCCATTCAAAGAGGAAATGCTGCCAGCATCTTGGGAACCTTGCACAGAGACAGCGATTCCAGCAAGACCAGTAGTTGACAGCGAGACTTGTAGATTTTGGGCGAAAGGGTAACCCCTTTCTCCCAAAAAGTACTGGTTGGATTTGGATTAAATATGGCACACAGTTTATTGCGTGGATAACACATAGGACACTTTTTACCGTGTAAACATAACCCAAGCGGGCGGAGTCGCGGGAAAAAGCTAGTACTCTATAATCCGACAAATTCGACATTCAGACATCGTCCAGCAAAACGTCGGATTACCGCGGACCCACTGTATTTATAACAGTGTCTTTTTCATGGCGGCCCTTATAACATGTACCTAAAGATATTATGCGACCACCTACCGTACACTGTTGCCTTATATCTTACGTCTTAAATATGAAATCTGTAGAATATACTTTTGTATTATATTGGGTCTCGCTTTAAATACTTTATTAGTGCTTAAAACTAAATTTTTCAAACGCCTTTTAGCGCCAAAGAGGCTATTTATATGTCATGTGTGCGTTCGGCACATCTCGTGAGGGACACCACTGAGACGTTCCCTCCCTCTCGGGACGTGGCTGGCAACAACACCAGCGCTAGCCGACGTTGCCGCGAATGTAATGCTGACTCCTTTTCGTGATCCAAGACTGAGCGTCCAGAGGAACGCCGCGGAGTTTTAGGCGGTAAGAGTCCGACATACCCCTTACGCTCCCTCGGGCGAAAGGGGATTCATGAGGATTTCTCTGCGTTTAAAAATCACACCTTCTTATAGGAAGTAAACCTTTTGAAAATTAGTTGATACTAGAAATTTTGAGAAGGTCCTTATGAGTCTAAATGCAACGAACGTTTTAGATATTTCTGCATAATTTTATAACATTATGCAGTATTATGAAAAAGTACTATATATTTCTACATATCTTTAAAGACATACAAGTATGAGATAAATGGAGACATTGAGATATTCATACAGATACTAGTTTTACAGAACCTGAAACGTCAAGGGAAAGTTTGCTGCTCAGGTGCTTATAACTTTATGTAACTTAAGTCATGTATTGCTTTAAATTAAAGGTATATATTGTATTGTAGGTAGGTATATTGTATTGACCGTCTTTAACAAATACGGAAGCTATCTGCGTTAATTTTCTGTTACGATAAAACGACCGTGTTTCTGATCTTTGTTAAACTGTCTTTATTTATTTACCTATCACATTATTGAAATTAATATTTAACACTTTTTATATTCGTCTGTCTCGGTGCTCTATTTTGGCAGGATTTTCACATATAGTAAACAATTAATCGTAATATTTAATAATTTTACCATAAAACTGTAAAACTGAGGTACTTGTGTAAAAATTTCGTGATCGAAATATAGTTTTCAATAAATAAGTACATACTCGCCGGTATTAAGTACCTACAGATCATATGCCGGTAAATTTTGAATTGAAATGGCTCAATGTTAAGTAAAAGGCCGACAAGTTTTGAAAGCGTATAAAAGTTCCTTGTTCAGATTAGAAAGGGTCACTGATAAGAATTAGGATTAAAAATCGTATGACAAAAGTACCTCTAGCTCCTCAAGGAACGCGATCTCAGCAACGTCGCGTCCTGCTTCCTCCTTCGTAATAATCCTGCCATTTTCACTTATTTTTCCCGTCAAATTGGTATCAACTAACTCACTTTCCACTCTAAGGTCGTTCAAAATGTGATACGCACTAGAACTATGTTCGAAAACCTTCATAGCCTGCAGTATCGACTTCCCCCGGTACTTATATAGAGTGTCTACGCCGCCGGGATGGTCTCGCAAAAACTTTTTTAAATCATACTTTTTCCCGTCGAAGTGTACGGGGAAGTTCGCGTCAGTGCCAGCCATGTCGACGGCCGCGTCCACCTCGCTCGACTAGCGACTAGCACTTATCATTTCAGTTAACTGTGAAATATGGACAGATGTTTCAGTCACTACCGGTATGTACGTTCAGTAGGGCATTATTCCGACTTCCCAATTCTTGTTTGACCTCGACGCGACATTTATTTTATTTTAAAAGATACGAATATGTAGTCTTAGGTCAGTAAATGTCTTTTTTAAAACACAGTTTTGTTCGTTACAATATGCTGAACTTTTTACGAAAATTAAACGATATTATCAAGTTGTGTTATTTTTTAACATTTTTCTTATGATTATACGCAATATTATCAGTGTGAGAGCATTAAAGGGATTCTTAATTTTGTTCAAAATAATCTTTTATTAAGAAATGTTTTGAACTTTCTTAGCCACGCCTTTTTTTCGCTAAAATAGGCTTAGTTTTTTAATATTTACCCAAATATGTTTGCTTTAGTAGGTAATAATCGAAATTTGCCATAAACATATGGAATTAGAACGTGGTAAAAATATAAAAATACGTCACATTACTTTTTATGTTACCAACTATTTTTAACCAGTATTTTTAAAACCGAAATAATTAACTGAAAGGAAAATATGTATGTATTATCAATTTATATTATAGTGTCTAAGTATTGAACTTATTTTTTAATATATTTTATTTTAATTTAATAAAAGTCGTTCCGCCTAAAAATTGGCAGATGCCTTAGAAACCCTATCATAAATAAAATATCGAAAATCCCCACCGATCCCACGAGAACTGAAAAGTTATTAAAGACTAAAATTTTAAGTTTTAAGATGTATTTCATGAAATTGTCACACAAATAGTACTAATAGATTTTTCAGTATTAAGCACCATTCCTATAGGTATATAATTGATATATAGTAACAGCGATTTTTATAAGTGAAGAAGTCATACTTTTTAAATTTTACACATACATATGATACATGTACCTATGTATGTACCTAGGATAGGAGTAGTACAAATAGTGGATACGTTTGGTTTGAAATTCTGCTTTTAGTACTTTCCGGTTAGAGACCCAAAGGAGCATCTAACCTGGTGGTAAGATGAGATCAGTCTTATCTGAAGTTGGCCACAGATGCTTTGCTACCCCTGATGACTAAGTTTAAACGCCTTAAGTACCCTCACCACACCCTTCAGACCAGAATAAAGCGGCGCTTAACACAGTTGTAATTAGGCTATTAGAAATATTCGTGGAGGTGGTGCTCCGGATTGGATTATATGGATTCTACCACCTTCAAATTGTCCCTGATATCCAGATAGTGTCTTACAGTACGAGTTATGATTATTAACATTCTGTCAAGGTTCACATAGATGTTGTGTGGCCTACCTATACCTAGTAAATTGCTAATGGCTTTGAATTTAAGAAGAGCGGTTTAATTCGGAAACTTGACACTACTTAATTACTACCACTTTAAATTTTCAATGTATTTTATTCATAAGCTATTTTTTCATAAGCTCACTTGGATTGGGTAAATACAATTCATTATTATTTCAGGTTTCGATTGTTTAATTATTCGCTAGCCCATTCACTAAGACATGAAGGAAATGAACTTTTAGTGTTTATTTAGTGTTGAGTAACATTTTCTTGTAAAATTCACTTGTATAGTGAGTCATGCCGTCACACGTGAATAATTGATGCTTATGCACTAGAATAAACTGCTTTGAGTGAAGCCTTGACACTCGTCGTTAGGCTCGTCTCAATCGATATTGCCTTTTGTAATATGTATGAACTCTGGGAACCAATGCACTAGGTTTTTTAAAGCTACGATTCGCTAATTAATAGCTTCCGCGGCAGCGTCTACGGTCAACTACTAGCTATGAGCTGCCACCCATAGAGCTGTAATCATTTCTAGATAAGATTACCTGGGGTTAGTTACAGATGCGTTGCTACCCCTGAAGTTGGAACATCTCGGTTAAGCGTGTTTCCCTTACTACACCATTCAGACCAGAACACAGCAGCGCTATACACTACTGTTATTACGCAGAAATTTGTGTAGCCGTGGTGCTTCCGGAGTTGAACCATAAGTAGTTCTACCACCTTTAACACTACCGCGGACGATGAGCTTTGTGGGCTTCGGGTACTCCCGGTAGAACTGTTTTTAAGGAATTAGCAAACAAACACACAGTCCACCTATATGAAGTAAGTAAATATTACTGCCTATATGAGCATGTGCAATCTACCTCAGATAAGTGAAGAGTCTGATCAGTTGGAAGCCACGTATTCCAGCGGATTAAGTTGGAACGTCTTGGATAATTTTGTTCCTAATTAGTCTCTTCAAACCAGAATCCCACAAACTTCCGCAAAATATCGGACATACGCTTCCGCATCCGCCTCCGCAAATTTTTTGCGGAGCTTTGACGGAGGTTTATGTTGCTCTTGACGTAAAACGCGCAAGGAGGGGCGCTAGGCAACGCGGTCTTTCGGGTATATGTTGCATCTAGATAAACATGTTTATTGTGATAGTGATATAACATCAAATATAGAGGCTTTACTCTCATATTTCGCACTTACTTATCGGCGTCATCAAGTTCAGTGCTAAATAAACAATTCATTACTGACAGCCGACACAGGAGGCGACAAATCCGCAAAGCTGATGTTCGTGAATATAATTTTCTTCTTCTTAATTTTGAATATTAGTAATTACTTGACTTTCAATAAGAACTGTACTATGTAAAGTTTACCGCCGCCTCCGTTAACCTCGTAATCCGCGGAGGTGAATCTCCTACCTTCAGCATTCGCCTCTGCCTCTGCTAAGATGGCCTCCGTTACAACCCTAGTTAGGATACTGGGAATTGATGTCTGGTTATAAAAGAGATAAACTTCCTGCATAATTATACACTGTATATCTAAATATACAGTACATGATTATGCGCAATATCACGGATGGCGGAATATCATGCAAGAAATTTACGGATTGTGATGTATGACATATCATTAGAATGTTTCAGTTTGCAAAGTGAATAAGGTTATATAATTTTTAGAAATGGTGCCTCTATTTAGAGGTCTATTTAGACAAAGGGGACTCTTTTTCTTTGAAGACGACTATTTTATTATTATGACAAAATGAGTGTCAAATGAGGATAGTAAATGAACCATTGCAAAAATGCATATATTATAACACTTATATATTATTCATTTGTTGCCGAAAAGTCATAAAAAGATATTTGAATTAAATGTATTACTATAAAAAGCTTAATGTTTCAAAAAGAGTTCAAAGGCGGTAAGATAAGTAATGTTCATTAGATGACCTGCCTATATTATTGCTAGATTTACATATAGAAAAGATATTTGGTTTCTATACGTTAGTTTCTATTGAGTTGTAATTCAATTTATTTTGGCTGTCTTAAATGTAATTCGTTGCCAGAATCAGCAGTGACAATGACACCGGTAATTTATCTTGTCTATGGCTTCCGTTTTGTGTTGCCAGCTTTTAGTTTTTATCATGACTTTAGGGAAAACGTGTGAGATCCAATTAAACTAAATATTATTAAAAAGCACGAAATTAACACGATAAATATTTAAAAGATATATGCACTAATACACACATACGAAAGTTTATAGTGCTTTAGTTTTAAATAAATTTTAACCAGGTAAACAATCAATACAAAAAAGTAAATACAATAAATCAATAAATATTTTGATGTGAAGTTTTATAAATACTGTAGAACGTTAACCAGATATATGCATCTAATATTATTGCATTAAAATCACATTTTGTACACTTATCATCCAACACAACAGTAATGACAAGACTGTGGTAAAAAAAACATTTATTTTATTATTTATTATTATTAAAACTTTATTTCTATATTACTGCATTAGAGGTGATCCATAAATTATCTCACATCATAAGGGAGAGGGGGTCAAGAAAGCGTGACAAGGGAATGGCCCCTCCCCATCACACTAAGAAGTCCCACAAATGTGATTTGCTGTGAAAAGGACGGGGGATTTCTATGACGTAATTTACGGATGGCTCCTTAACAATATTGTTTCAGATTTTGGTAGATACGGCCAACGTAGTTTCTGAATGATATTTCAGAAAAAATGGATTAGGGAGTAAGCAACATTATCCTGTCAATGACATTTGCAATAAGTTGACATTGACGGGTTAAACTGACATAAGTGCATTAGCTCAAGCTCAACATTTTCAATCATAAAAAATGAAATTCCAAATTAAATACAAAAATAAGAATTATGAAAAGTGAATCAAATGTAGTGAGATTATAGATTGTATAATCATGTACTGTAAAAGTACTTGTAAATCAACTTGTAAAATCATTGTAAAAGGAAAAACATACAATGTGTATATATATATATTTTTGCTAATTTATTAAATGTTTTATACAAATATATATGCAGTATGTCTTATTTTTACTTAAAGCCCGCAAAAGGCGACATGCCGATACATTTGTTGGAAGAAATCATTATTAAAAGATTGGAATACTTGCAAACTTTGTACAAAGGAGGTACATCACTTTACAATGAATACGTTATTGAAGGCAGTGTTTACGATAACGTTGGCCATTTCGTACTGTGCATAATATCTGCGTTAGTTAAAACCACTGAGTTTACTCAGTTTTTTCTCAATGCAGAAGTAATGTTGTTTAGGCAAAGAATTTCTTCCCTACCTGCCTATGACTTAAGATGTTTCGCCAAAAAACTACTTCACAGTATGAAAAAATTAGAGAGCACAGAAGTCTTAGAGCCACTACAAACGCTGTGCAACTATTTATCATTAAAAAATATTGCTAGTCACATTTGCGGTCCAACACATCAACCCGACTGTGCTGCATACAACATAAAATTATATTATACACATTGCCTCTCATTCGTGGCTCAAAGACAAGTGGATCTATCACAAGGAATTGCAACCATACCCTGCGGGATATGGAAACAGTACTTTGTATCATTATTTAAATCATGTCTATTGCTTAGGATTCGCCAATCAAAGCAGTATTTGAATGAAAATGATCCAAGAATGGCAGAACTATTACAAATAGTTAAAAGGATTTTTCCTATTGATAAAGGATACAATATAAAGGTATTAAAAAGCAAAGAAGTTGATAAAACAATGCAGTATTTCCCACCATGCATGCTAAATTTACACCAACGTCTGAGAAAAACACACCGGCTCTCCCATAATCAAAGATTCTATTACAGTTTATTTCTGAAAGACATTGGGATGCCAGTTGAAGAAGCCATAGATTTTTGGAGGTCAGAATATTGCCAAGCACCTGCAGGCAAGCATAATTGTATGCATCATTGGGAGAAACATGAAAAGAAATTTGTTTATGGCATAAAACATATGTATGGACTTGAAGGTGGGAAAAAACAGTATTCCAGCTTAAACTGTCAACGAATACAAAATATTGAGTCTTGTCAAGAAGGAGGATGTCCATTCAAGTCTTTTGACAATGATAATTTGGTTCAGACTCTACAACTACAGAAATATTCTGAACCTCTTTTGTCACAAATATTTAATTTTAAGGGGAAAAAACTGTATTCATCAGCATGTTTACTATTTCTTCAGAGACATGTAAAGACTGGAATAAATTGTGATAACATGATTGTTGATTTCTCTCCTGTAAAATATTTTACACTGGCATATGAAAACAGATTATTGTAGTTACTAATTTATGAAATAAGTATTTATGTATTATAATAATGTGTTGTATTGGATGAAATAAAACTTTTCTTGACAAAAATTGTTTTATATTTTCTCATAGAGAGTGATAACGCCCCCTTGTGGGCACTGGAGGCATACAATGCGATTGTAAAGGGCCCAAAGCAAGCTGGAAAGGTTTGAAGGTGAAGTGGTTATGGCTGATTTAATGGATACAAATTTTATTTTAGATATATTAATTGTTATAGAATCCTATTTCATGGGACTTGAATTTTACTTGTTTATTTTGTAATCATTTTACTTATTGCCTTCTGAAATCACTCTCCGTCTATTTCGTTGTGATATCCCTATAGCTTCTACTAAATTATTAATATTTGTATATTTTTTTATTCCACAATATACAAGGCGAATTTTCGTTTTTGAAAAAATGGATAAGATATATAAGTTTCGCACGATGTGATGTTTTTCTGCATATGACGATAGGTGGCGCTAGATGAGTTTTATGATTTATAATTTTGCAATGAACAAATAAATATAGAACGGAATTTCTGATGTATTAAATGATGATTGAATGAACATGTCTGTATAGTAATAGTAAATATTAAGCATAGTAAGATAAAAATATGTGAGCCTCACCTGCGGGTAAAGGCAACGCTCAAAATATGCAATAAAAAATAAATTATCATGGCATGCAAAAGTGTGTCAACACTGTCAACGTCAAAAAGCGAAGCTTGTGATTTCAGATTTCTTGTTTGTGCATTAAATATTTCGAAAATACGAAATTGAATCACAGCAATTAAAGTGATTGCTGCCGTGATTTCAGATTTTAATTGCATATATTCGATATAGTTGCGTGCGTGGTGGATTGATTGTCTCGGCGTCGTTCGGATGTGCGTTGTTTGGCAAATAATCTGACATGTACCTAAGTTGGAAAATTCTTTGATGTCGGGGCCGTGTGTAAAAATAACATTGGATTGTCGTGACGAGTCGGGTGGCGGCGTCTGATCCCGCCAGCGCCATGATTCCTACGATGACGCGAAGGTTCGGCCTTTACGCCGCTCTCCTTGTTTTGGGTAAGTCCACAATAATTATACCGCCACGACCAAATCTAAATAGATTCAGTTCTATGTGGTCCTAAACGAGTTTCATACCTGCAACTGTTATTAAAGCGCAGTAAATTGCCAAAAATCAGGAGTCGGTTGTTTTTATTAGTGTCAATATTTGTGTATTTTGTAGCAATAAACATTTACTCGTCATATACAGTATTATTTTAAGATGATTGTTCATGATTTGAATTATGAGATAAATGGAACACTGATAAGGCATAAGAACTTAAATTCTAACGTAGTTTATCTATTTTTATGTAATTAGTGTCAAAATTGTTTAATCAAGACATATAGTATTAACTAATAATATGTGGTATAGTATTAACTAATAATTTGACTAATTGTATTATTAGAAGCATAAACTTGAATCAATAATTCATATCACACTCATTAACAAATTATTTTCATTGAACTCTGTCATTTTGTGATTTGATATTAAAAAACGAAAATATAGGACCATATTTACCCGAGGCATTCTAAATTAGTTATTATGGATAGCACCTCTCCTGGGTTTAATCAGAGCTACTCAGATGAACAGAAAAATAGGCTGGTAAGATTAAGTGGAGATTATTTTTTATTTTTTTTATAGTATGGAAGTAGTAAACAAGCATGCAACCTATCTGATGGTAAGTGGCTACTGCCACCCATGTAAATCTGTAATCAACCCTAGGTGGGATGAAAGCCTCACCTAGGGTTAGCCACAGACCACAGATGCGTTGCTACCCTTGAGGACTGAGATGGAATGCTTCGAATAAGAATGTCTCCCTTACCGCACCCTTCAGACCAGAATACAAAAGTGCATAACACTGCTGTTATTAGGCAGAAATATGTGTGGTGGTGGTGCTTCCAGAGTCGAACCACAAACAGTTCTACCAC
>DWTU01002152.1:0-11926 GCA_018251515.1 Cecropterus confusis | reverse complement strand
TTGTTGTTTGTGCGTACTACAACAAACATAGTAAGACACCTTTAAAGTCTTTTAAAAATGATTCAGTATTAAGGTTAAAGGACTTCTACTTAATATTTAGTGTTGACTCAACTAAAGAACAAGTCAAGTCGTTATTCGGTGAAAGTAAGTCGAGACATTTTAAAAGAACTTAAATAACTGAGTCTCTTTCATCTACATGCGACTCCTTGTCAAATACCAAAACATGAACCCTGGGTGATTAAGAATATAGAACCGTACCTTAACCCTCCACTGGATAAGAATCTCCCGGGTATCAAAAGCGAGAACCGGCACCACGTCTTCGCACAGTATGGCCAGGGTGTTAGACTCCTTGTCGAGGGTGAACCCTGACTCGAAGCCCAGGTACTGTTGTAGGGACAGGGACGCCTTGGTCTGGCCGTTCTTCTGTCTCTCCTTATGGTCCTTGTAGAGTTGGAGATGTACGCAATCTGTGGACAAGGGATTGAAATGAGTATGTTTTATGTTTGAGAGCAGTGAGCTCATTGCTCTCTGGATACGTTTTTAAAATCTATTTTCAAATGGTTCGTTCGTTTGGTTTGGTGGTAAAATTAAAGGTTCAAATCCAAAGCACGCTTCACAGATTATTCTAAAATGAGGAGAGTTTTAGAAATTAATTATTACTGCTTTACGCTGAAGAAAAACACAGTGAGGAAACACACTTTAATATGTTTTAAAAAAGTTCTGACAGGTTTCGCACTAGGCCAGCACGATAGACATAAAACTAATAGGAAGATGCCAACAATGGGTTGACGACGAGGCGTTCCAAGTTAGTACTTGAGGGTGGTAACGCACTTAGAATCGATAAGGTATAAATTTAAGACAAATTTTTATTGCTCCTAAAGTACACCAAGCGTTCCAACTGAGTATTCGCTAGTTTAAAAGCGCAATTCCTTTATATTATATTTGTACTTGAGTTATACTTGAGTCAAAGTTTCAAAAATTATAGCGGTTTTCATTCATTATTGAGAAATTCAGACAAATAAGTCATAAATATTTAAATCGGGTCATTTGAGTTATTGCATTGCTAATAACAAAATTAGGCAAAATAGTGTAGATAAATATAATATTTTAGATACATTTAACCTTCTAGAGAGAAATAAGTATGCATATCGTAATCATAAACATAGGAAATACAATTATTTAAAAATCGCTTAATTTATATATACATTGTATTTATAATATGTCGTACAATATTCTTCACTTTTATTTACGGTCTGCTTATCAGGAAAAAGTGGCTTGGCAATACTGCTTCTCAAATTGTAGTTTGTACCAGTTTAGTTCGTAAGTTACAAGAGATATCAACGCCATATTTCGAGAGTTATGTCATTTCCGCCCATAAACGAATAGATTTATGCCACTTCCGGGCACCATAAAGAAGGATAACTTTTGGTCTTTAGGCAGTTATGTTTAGCTAGATTATGTAGTCATTTCTCGTCGCATGTATTTAAATAATAGGTCTATTATCTAAATTTATATTGAAGACCAGCTGAACTCCGCGGTTATACTCGCGTTTAAAAAATGTAACTTGACATAGTTACATATACTTGCGCGTAGAAAGTTTTGATTTTTTTGTGCGGAACCCCAATTACATTTTCTAAAATAGAAGTAGCCTAAGTTACGCCTTATGACATCAGCTATCCAACAGTGTAAGTCCCGTCAAAATTGGTCTAGTGGTTTCAGAGATTACCCAGAACAAACAGACAGACAGACTGACAACAATTTTAGTAATTGATGTTTTTTTATCAGTATCGTATATACTACCATATGCATTTGGTAAAGCTGTTATTTTGATATTACAAACAGACACCTCAATTTTACTTATTGTATGATGGTAGAACCCTTTGTGGTCTTAGGAGGCATAATCGTCTCATCTATTATTGCTGATTTAACAGTGTTAAGCGCTGATGTGTTTCACTCTTGAGAGTGCAGTAAGGAGACGTGTCTTAGGCGTTCCAAGTTAGTCCTCAGAGTTGGCAACGCATCTGGTGCCAAAGTCTGACTCTCGATTGAGAGGCCGAGTTTTAGCTATCACTGCTCATCACTCTGATTTTCAAGACTCTGTTAAGACAAGACTCTGACATCTCATCTGACAAGACTCTTACCTGGGGTTGATTGACAGTGGCCACTTACCGTCAAGTAGTCATGTTTTTATGTTACTTCCAAATTATAAGAAAAACTACAATGAAATTTATTTTATATATTTTAACAACAGTTACTTAGCGTATTGAAAATCGAATATGTGAACTGCAATGGCCACAATTTTTTAACAACCTCTAAGCCGATTTAATTGATGTTTCTAAATTATTATACAATCGATCAGCGTATGCTAGTCATAGAACCGTCTTAACTGATCATGTTATTTTGTGCTTATTTTTAATAACTCTGGTTAAATTGGTATTCCTTTAAGTTAGTAGTTGACTTAAGTAAATAAAATTGATTTAAAAATAACAAGTGTTTATGTTTCTAATTTATTCATTCGCGCAAATTTGCAGAGAACACAATGTAAGCCATTGAGCGTAGACAAAGACAATAGAGCATAGGTTAATTCCGATTCCAAATTCAAACACATGCTGATTAGACCCAACGGCGGAGTCACGTCGCCAATTAGAAAACGGTCCCGAATTAATTTGAAAATGGAACACTCGATTTTGATGTAGTGACGTCATGCCCTTTGTTATCGCGCACAAAGAGGTTTCGAACTCAACACATAGAAATTAAAGTTCGAAGTTCATTGTTATTCGGATTGGCGGGAGGATATTTGTAAGAAAGGCCGCCATTGTGAAATGTGTTCTAACATTTTGTTATAGGGTTTGGCTCACAATGCTTTTGGTGTGAGTAATTATTTGAAGTGTTTCCCAGGACCGAATCAAGCAAGGTGTTTTATTTAAGAACCTCGGTTAGGAATAGTTTAATGCTAAATCAATTTTTAATTTCATGTTCGTTGTGTTTTGATATAGGATTTGAAATTAGCTGTGACAGTTAAAAAACCACGCTAGACGAAATAATCTGGATGTAATTGTTAATTATATCCCCCTTTAAAAAAAATCATATAAAATTACCCTAAATAGAAATTTAATTCCCTAAAAGGGGGAAAACTCCCAAGTTGGCAATAATGAGTCATTGACGTATTTTTTTTTATTAATCCAGCCACTGAAGCGCAAAACTGTTTTAAAAGCTGCTAGAAATTTTATCTTTACCGTTTTAGAGAATAGTACCGGTTAAAGCCTTAAAATAACAACATACATTTCATAACATTTTTATCATCTTCATGCATACATCTCTGTAGTTCACCTGCAGCGGCTTACCGCGTGACCATCAGGTGAACTGCATAAATGCATGTACTAGAGAACTAAGTCGGATAAGTCGTGACTGCCCAATCTGATAGCCACAAGCTAGTTTCCTTGTCGCTATCACACATCTATCGGGGTCAGTCGGAATCAATAGGCTATACTTTTTGCCTGTTATCGATTTTGTCACGAGTTTATCGATTTTACTTTCGTTATAACAGGTGTTGTGTAATAGGATTAATTTTGTGTTATGTTTCGCCATAATTATTCTACAATTGAATATGAAGACAGCAAATAAAGAAAATAATAATTATATGCGATTGTCGCTAAAGAAGCCAAAATTGTGTTTAAAATATTATCAACACGTTAATCGAAACTTGACAATAATGCCAAGTAACGGACATCGATTAAAACAATATTGAATAAACCAAAAAATATTATTAAAAGCAGCAGGCTGTTTTACAACAAAATTATTTGTTAAAAATAAAATGTTTAAACTTTTTGTTTAGATTTAAGTTTGATATTTTATCTGTCCAAAACAGCTTCAATATTCCACATTCGTTTTTCAAATGTTTTCACGATCCCTCCGCGCCGAACAATTTCAATTATTCTAAATTCAAATGTCAAATGGAAAAACACTTTTGACATGCAAGCATGTTTTACGCGCGAGGGGAGATATTCCATTTTCAACACGATGTTCGTATTCAACTAATGTGATGGAACGTACAGATAAAAAATGTACGAATAGAGTTAATGGTTCACAGACTATAAAAAAATGGAAGCCTCTCGAATATAGAAGCATAACAATTTTTTCCGATTTGGGTTCGAAACAAAAGATGATTATGGATGAGTTGTTTAAAATATCATCATAATTATCCGAATATGTATGTAGTAGGTATGTTTATATGTTTGATCCTTTTTGGCACTCTGGAGACAACGCGTGAGCCGATTTTAATGATTCTTACATGAATCGATTAGTCTTAATCTTCCCAGAGACACTGAACGTATGACAGTAATTTAATTAGAGTTTCAAACAAAATTTAATATCATATAAAAGGCTCACATTCCCAACATTTCGGTTAGGTTAGGTTTAAAGATCTTTATTCTCAAATAAAACTTTACAAGTCACTTTTATGAGAACAATACTAGCTTAATAAAATTAAATATACATGCGCCTTACTGTATAAACAGGGATGGAATCTACCATGTCCCATCAATCGAAATGTAAGTTGCTTTTCGAATAGTTCCGCGAGGCTACCTGTATCTAACTTTTTGGTTTGAGTTCATTCAGCGACATGGATCAGATTATTATTTATGTCAGTATAGGGAAATTTACCTTTCAAACAAAAATATTTCACGTTCAGTTACAAGTAGGTTGATGTAAATAATGGCATGTATTTTAATACTAGTACCTGTAAACATTTACCTACAAGCTTTCAAAAAAAAGTATACATTGTTGTATTGTGTTTCTTACCATTTATGAATAAGGGGGCCTCCAACAAAGCTTTTGAAGGTAATGTGCTAATACATAACTTAAATAACCAGACTGATCGATGACACGATAGCTTTTGTATTTGTAGCATGATTTGACTATTTAGAGTTCTGAAAATGTGAGCGTAATAAAAGGTTTCATTGCTATTGGGCTTTTATAATATATATGTGTGTACATACTTATTAATATTATAAAGCTAAGGTTTGTTTGTTTGGTTGAACACGTTAATCTCAGGAACTGCAAATTCGAATTGAAAAAATATGTTTGTGATGAATAGACAATTTATCGAGGAAGACTTTAGGCTATAAAACATGACGCTATGTTGTTAGTAGCGGGTGAAAACACGGGTACTGCTAGTTGCATGTAATTATAAATAAAAAAAAATAAAAATGCGTTTATTTAGGAAAATCCTTATACTAGTAGTCGAGGCTTCCTGTTAAGTCAGGGACACTTGTAATAGGAATGCCTCGCTCTTCCACATATAAGCACTATATTAAAGAATACAGCAACAAAGTATCTAATAACAAAGTATACTAGTATTTTATGTATCTTAGCATGCAGTGTATTTGTATGTATGGTGTGTGTGTGTGGGTGTCTGTGTGGGTGTGTGTGTGTGTGTGTGTGTGTGTGTGTGTGTGAGTGTGTGTCTGTGTGTGTAAAATATGTTTTTGTTTATAACAGTATACATTTTTTATATTGAAATCCTAAATCGCTAGTTTTAATTACAACATAATGCTTTGAAAAGAAAATATATAGAGCAGGTAGTTACTAATACAACTATCTTTGTGCACTATTGACAGCATAATACAAAGTTAACGCACATTACAAGATATATTATGTAACTGAAAGGAAATTGAAGAAAATATGCAAATAGAAATTGCAAAATTGGGTCTTTTAGGGGGTCAAATACATTGCGCGAAATCGGAAAGGTAAAATTAAGTATACATTATCATCCGACCCCATCTCATTAAATAAATAATAACAGACTTCTCCTTTCATGAAATACAATATGATCGCCGTGCCTCTGTCAATTTGGCCGAATATTCGCCGACTCTGCACCTAAGATCTCTTAGCGAAGAAACTTGTATAATACGGAAGTATATTCGGTCAAAACTGCCGCGTTTGTAGCTGAATTCTTAAGATGAATCTATATTTCTGGAAATGTTATAATCGGTTTTAAATTTTGAATGGTGTACCTTTACGAACAGTGATAGTCGAATGAATGAAACTCGGCCTCTCAATCGAGGGTCCGGGGTTCGATTCCCAGGCACGCACAATTGATTTTTATAAAATTATGTGCGTATTAGAAGTTAATTATCACTGCTTTATGGTGAAAGAAAACATCGTGAGGAAACCTACACACCTGAGAGTTCTTTGAAAAGTTCTCAAAAGGTGTGTGAAGTCTATCAATTCGTACTTGACCAGCGACTATGGCATGAAACTCTCTCAATTTGAGAGAAGACCCGTGCCCAGTAGTGGGACAATAATGGGTTGACGGTAATACCTTTATAACTTGTAGAGAACATTTTCACGATACATATTAGTATGACTTTAAATTATTATTTTTA
Organism: Cecropterus confusis; assembly: GCA_018251515.1. Taxonomy (NCBI): domain Eukaryota; kingdom Metazoa; phylum Arthropoda; class Insecta; order Lepidoptera; family Hesperiidae; genus Cecropterus; species Cecropterus confusis. The sequence goes on along the minus strand of DWTU01002152.1, from coordinate 5,540 downwards.
CGTTATTGCGAAAATTACTTCATGATAATTTACACTCTTCACTCGAACGTCCAATAACAATATTTAAAATAATGTGAATACTGAAGTATTTCTCGTATGAATACAGTATGCTAATATGATCTAAATTCATAAATACATAATGAATGCACCTACACCACTTTCAAACTATAACAGAAAACGACAGCTTACTGTAACTTACACAGGTTTCTCTTGAATTATTTACGTTATCACTCTATCAGCCCTTGACAGTCTCCTGCTTGCCTCCCTTACATTATGCTTATATAGCCATTTACATTATATTTTCTTTACATCATATCTTCACGGCAATAACACAGGACCGTGTGTTTCCACAAAATCCTGTAGGAAAGCGTTGCAGGGGCAAAGTAAATCTATTTTCCCGGGGGTCGTTAAACACGTGAATGGCGTGTACAGGGCACCGTTTTGAAGATTATTGACTGACTGAACGACGTTAGCGAACGTAGAAATGTTTTCTACTATAAATAGTAGTTGTAAACCAATAATTTGTAGGATCTATTGAATTTAGTGCTTGCAGTAAAAGGTTTCGCACGCTTTATAAGCTCCACTAACCAAATTAACATAGGTTCAAAGCCTAAGTGACAAAACAACATGAAGCATAGACTGTGATAGTAAGTCGTATACAGTAATCGTTTATAAACGCTTTCTACACTCATAGTCCCACACTAGGATTTTCTCCTGTATCGTGTGTCAGACTCAGAACAGAAATCTAAATTCGTCATTCAGATGTCTGTCTGGCCGGGGATCGAATCCAGGACCCACTGCGTGTCAGACTGGTATTGTGACCGCTCCGCCACGCGGGTCGATGTACAATGTCCACTTACAATGTACAAACATTGAAAGTATAAGCTTAATGCCAAATGCAGTACATAACTGCCATATGCAGTAGCAATCTTTTGTTTCTGTTTTTAAAACCTAAGAGTTTTGTAACAGTACGATGTTTTTAGATGTAAATGGAGCTTAAAAGTAATGTAAGCGAGTAAGTAATAACTTATGACTGCCAATAAAACGTACAGAAATCTTCCAACTGTAATAAAAATAAACAAAATTACATTTAAAAGCTAAAGGAGATTATTACTGTTATTGTTGGGTATACAAATAGGAATTATAAACAACCGACGCCTGCGGCTGGATGTAAATTATAAACACGACGGTTGCTCTTCTCAAAAGCGTATAATTCATCGGGAATTAGTTTTCGGAACTGGAAAGTCGTGGAGAAGTTCAGCACTTTGTGATTTATGTGCTTTATTTTTTTATTCCAAATGTTTAGGATATATGGTGGTTAAGCTTTGCATTCTGTTACACAGTTGCTTGGTTTTGTTAGTGTGGAGTGTTGCCCTCTCATGTAATATCTCATTATAGTCTCATTACAGTGAGGACTATTCCTCTGAATGCCCTTTGTCGGGACCATGCGGTTGTAGGCGGTAGGAGTCCGGCATATTCTATCCGCTGCCCCCGCGGAACCCATGCAAGGTTTGTTTCTTCTAAAAAAAGAAGACATAAATACTTTAACACACATTGTATAGAAAAATATTATTTGATACATAAATGATTGAATGTATAATTATTGTCCCACTACAACCTATACAACATATTTACACCTTAAAATAGCTTTGGTGGCGGTGGCACTTCATTCGAACCTCAAATAGCTTCAAACTACTTGACTATAAGCACCGCAATTAATTGCATCTATTTACTGCGGCCATGTTGCTCTAAAACAGTGGCTCTCAAAGTGGGTGATAATGTCCCCTTGTGGGCGCTTAAAGCCTACTCAGGGGGGCGGTTAAGCGGTTTAGGAGGCGACCTCTGATCTGTGGTTTGCATCCTTGCAAGACCTGTAAAGACACAAAAATCTGGAAAATTGCTCCATATAGTAGTTACAACTGCAAAATACATGATAACAAAAATAAATAAATTAAAATAACACATAATAAAATATATTTTTTTAATTTTCGCTGGCCTTATTTCAAAGGTAATTAAAATTAAAACTTTTCATCTTGGACTTATAGCCAAAGAGTGAGCGGAAAAGAGGAAGGGGTAAGGGGAATGTGAAAATACTTTTTCTAAAAATGGACATAGGACAAAAACGTTTGAGAATCTGTGCTCTAAAAGCTTTAGGTATGTAGTGATTCCCGCATCGCTCATAAAGCCCCGATTAGCGCAAATGATCAAGTAAATAGGAACACATTATATACAAATTACATACACTTCGTAAGCTCTCATAACTATGAAGTTATGTGTATTGTTTGCCTGGTGTTTGAAATTCGAATATAATCACTATCGAAAATTTGAAGGAACTGATAAAGTAGGATATTAAATAGGAAATCAGCTGATAAAAAAAAAAACTGAAAAAGTATTGAACCAATTTGTCTTTTCTTTGATATAAGAGTTCCAAAGTTAGTATATTACAAATTGATGCTATCATATGAGGGTTTTTTGTTCTTTAGGGGGAAACTTTGAAAAGGGTCTCGACGTCATTGGAGCGATACTGTGGTACTCTTATCTACTAAAACCCCCCGGTAGCCATCGCCGGCGCTGCGAAGAGCACTCCGGGATCTCCAAAGGAACGCAACCGGAGTCCTATGAGCGCATAGCTCCGTCAAGTTAAAGTCGTAAAGTTGTCGTAAAGTCCACCAGATCGTCTGATATTTACGACAGTAAGCGACCACTGTAGCGCGTGCCAAGGAAATGGACATATTATAATGTATCACGGGTACTCACGATATGCGGTTTTTAATTTTTTTTGTCGATACTTCGACCCAGTCTGACCCACATGGATCGTGGTCACGGCGAAACTGCGTACCCGTATCAATTTTGTGATAATATTACTCTAAAATCATATATTGCGGAATGGATATTTTTTTATAGTACAGAAGTAGTAGACGGTGACAGTAAGTAGTAGGCAGTGACAACTCATCATCAGGTGTACTAACAATGGTTTTTATTTGTCAAATTTGTGCACGTTTGCAAAAAGGTTGCCGTAATGGGTTGATAGGCAGAGTGTACCGATTCTGAAAGGGAGATTATTATCTTAGTTTTTTTTTATTAGACTGAAGTAGGAAAGGGGCATGCAGCCCACCTGATGGTAAGTGCCTACTGCCGCCTATAGACATCTGTAATTAACCCTAAGTAAGATCAAATCTCACCTAAGGTTAGCCACAGATGCGTTGCTACCCCTGAGGACTAAGATGGAATGCCTCGGAAAAGTTTGTCTCCCTTACCACACCCTTCAGACCAGAATACAGCAGCGCATAACATTGCTGTTATTGCAGAAATAGGTGTGGCGGTGCTTCCGGAGTAGAACCACAAAGAGTTCTACCACCTTCAAAAGTAGTCTGGTAGTCTTCAGGTTAAGTCGCGGCACAGAGTACATTTGCATATATGAGGATCGCGGTATCGATAACATGCGTTTTAGTAGCTGCATGCGTAGTTACTTAATAAAATATTTTTTTCTGTCCAAAATAATTTTATCTTTTAAAAATTAAATCGCAAATGGCATTCCTCGATCACATATAGCACCATGGAATCACCTTTTCTGGTATAAAACAGCTGCTATGTTCTGATTTGATGGGATCCTTCGCTATTTGAGCTGTCCAGTAAGATATCATTTGTAAAAGTTCTCGTCAACCCATTATTGTCCAATTATATGGCACGGTCTCTCAAAATGAGAGTTATAGATCATAGTCATTGACCGAGAGCGCCGAGGACGGGCAATTCGGTGCAATATGTTGGCCCGCAGGTTCGCTAAATGCTTCAAGGAAGTAAAAACTACACTGTTCCGAGCTTATGCTCAATCATTTTACACCTGCAGCCTGTGGGCACAGCAAGATACGCAGCGAGTTATGAGTGCACTTAGAGTGCAGTACAACAATGCTTTCAGGATATTGATGGGACTGTCCCGGTACGGTAGCGCGTCGGCGATGTTCGCAGAGACTCGATAGAATAGAGCCGCCTCTATGATGCGCAGAGGACTGGACAGTCAAAACAGATACCTGAGAGTAATTGCTTCACAATTAGAAAGTCCTATATTTCTAAAATTATGTGCGTATTAGAAGTTAATTATCACTGCTTTACAGTGAAGGAAAACATCGTTAGGAAACCTACACACCTGAGAGTTCTTTAAAAAAGAGGTTCTCAAAGGTGTGTGAAGTCTGCACATTCGCACTTGGCCAGCGCGGTGGGCTATGGCCTCAAACTCTCTCAATCCAAGAGAAGACCCGCGCCCAGTAGTGGGACAACAATTGGTTGACAGTAGACGTAAAGCTAGTAAAAATAATTAAAAATCACCGCAGTGCGGATTATTGAGAATTAACGTAAGTTAAACTCATAGTAGGAATTGTGAGTTTCGTGTTTATTGTACCGAGAACTAACTTGGCAAACTTCTGTTCAAAGCCATATAATTCATAATATTATAATGGTGTTATTTGTATTTCGCCATCAATCAATTTTAAAGGTGGTAGAACTCTTTGCGCTGTGCGACTTCGGAAGCACCACCGTCACACCTATATCTGCGTAATAACAGCAGTGTTATGCGCTGTTGTATCTGGTCTGAAGGGTGTGGTAAGGGACACACAAAAAATTAAACTGACCCTTTTATTTCAAAGAGTAACAAACCCACTTCCATCCTCACAAACTTTCACCTTTCTAAAAGGATATCTAAAGGATGATACTAAAATACTAGTAAAATAACTTTAACATGAAATTATTTAATTAAGGAAAGTAAGTTTTGTTTTACGGAATAATCTAGTGACTGCGAATACGAACTTTAATATAACGTAGTTATCGCTTTTTACCTAAACGCATAAAACATAACTACAGAACTAACGACGACTAGAAAAGTCTTGGAATATGCGGGAGATATTACCCAATTAATATTACAAATGTGTCAGTTTGTATGCTTGAATGTTTATGTGCGTTATTCAATGTATTAACTGCTGAATGGATTTGCATGAAATTAGTTTCACGGGTAGTTTATGACCTGTTATAGCACATAACTTTATTATACAACGCATAATCCTATAGCTTGTTAATATAAATGTGAAAGTTTGTTTGTTTCTTCATATAATGTTGAAGTTGCAAACGGGCGTGCAGTCTTGATGGTACTTGGCCTTTGCCACCCACGGACATCTATAATCAACCCAAGAGGATCAGCATTTTACCTGAGATTGGCTACAGATGCGTTACTACTTCTAAGGACTAAGTTGGAATACCTAAAATAAACAACTGACTGACAAATTGCGTTGACTGACTGACTGACAAATTGCGTTACATAATTTTATGTAGGGTCTATCTAAAACTGATCATAGATGCATTATCGCTCTTGAGAAGTACTAAAGCGTTAACATTACTGTTATAGGCATAAAAGGTGTAAAAGTGGCGTCCCCTCTCAAATCACCAAGTTCTACCATCATACCAAATATTACAATCATTTATGACGACCCGCGTGGAGGAGCCGTCACAATACCGGTCTGACACGCAGTGGGTTCCGGGTTCGATCCCCGGCC
>DWTU01002151.1:0-11926 GCA_018251515.1 Cecropterus confusis | reverse complement strand
GTAAATAGTTCAATAGTTTCGGGACTTTATAATACTGTAAAATATGTACAATTTTCATTTGCAAGTCAAACGGAAAGTACCTAACTTCAAACGGCTAAATCTGTTCCTAAATCCAAAAGACAATGGAGTCGAAGCGATTGCCACAGACAGTTAACCTTGGAATATTCTGATTTGTTATCACAAAGACTCCTTGCGATGTCAATATTCTAAGAAAATTAATCAGTAAATGGTTCAAATGATACTTATCGCGTTCTACTATATTTTTAGCTTGAGGTAACTTATAAAGAATACCTAGGCTTTTCAGTAAAGTAAATTTTAATACAATTAATAGGTATACATCAAATAACAAAAGTCAATAGATACCTCAGCGTCGATGCATTATAATTATTGTTGTCAGAACAATAAATATTTTTTACGGACTAAACTATCGCTAATAAATTAAAACGCGTATTTTAATAATGCTTTTACTAAAGAAGCCCAAGGTAAAATAGTGAATTGCTTACATTACGTTTTCCTATCAAAATAATTTTATGGCGGGATAAATTGTTATATTAGTTATATATGATTATTGCAGTAGATATAAATACAAGAATACACATTGAATCTTTCATATAAAAGGAGGAAAAAGGCCAATATGAGAATCATGTAAATAACTTATCATCTGTGTTGGTTACACGCTTCTTACTTCACAAACTTCCTTATCGCTAATAAAAAGACCTACTTATTCATGTCATGGCGGCATGTAGATAGCTCTTCTTAGTTCTTACGTAGCAATATTCTCCCTCACTTTCTCATAAGGGTATATTTTTATTCCATATTGAAGTCCTTATACTATTTTTTATAAAGTATTCTGAATATGTTATATGACACAATAATATATCTAGAAAATATCACGCATTTGACATCAAAATACGGTAAAAATGTTTACTGAATAAAAACCGATATCTATGAGCTTTTGCGAATACAAAAATTCAATATTAAAGTATGCTTTTACGAAGATGCCTTGGAGGCATTGTCTACGTCCGCATCGTTCAATATTCAATGATAAAGTCGAGCTATACCGGCGAAGTTACGGAAGTAGTTTATAATGTTTGGTAGAGGTTTGCAGCTTAAACAGGAATCGCTCGAACGACATAAAGGAAACATTTCAAAGAAAGATAAGTGGTTTACGCAAGTCAAAGGTTAGTATGGGAAGATTTAAGGCGTCGGGCGCACAAAGGGTAAAAGGGGAAGTGCTAACGTCCACAAACTTACCGCGGCTACAAGAATAATGTGTCGCGTTCGGGTGAGTGAGGCGGTGTTATTATCCGAAGACAATAAAGTCACAACAATAACATGTCGCGTTAGTTTCGAGATCAGAATTTAGCGGGGCATTAATTCACGCAGCGGCGTGGCGGTGTATCGTGGCGCGGTGAAGAGGCTCGATTGCGGGCGCTCACAATGGCCGGTGTGGCGAGAGAGGCGCTAGGCGGCCGAGGGCTATAGGGCGAGGGAGTATGTAGGTCGGAGCTAGCGCTTCAGTAAACTTGTCGCGGTCGAAAGGTCAGGTGTATGAGGGCGGGAAATGGCGATGAAGGCCCCGCCGCCTGCGCCGCGCCTGCCTTCCGATTTGTTCCGCGCTGAGCTTCCTGCCATCAAGCCCGCTCCGCTCGCAACGAGGGCAAGTTGTTGCGATTTTATGCGCTTTGTATTTAAATTCAGTTGATCGCCGGATATTACAGCACCAAGTTTATATACTTCAATTTTTCGAATAACGCTTAAAGGACGGTTATTCACGTTTAAATATCAAATGACTTATAATCGTTTAATATCAATTAAAATTATTTTCCATTTTTCTTAACTATTTGAACATATTAATGACACGTTCAAAAATGTTTGCTTTAAATTTCAAGCCGATTTAATTAAAATTGATAGACGTATTCTCACCGTTTAAAGTCAGTTTTAAAATCAGGAAATTTAAATCTTTATTGACTCAACCTCATTGTTCGGATCTGCTGGAGTAATGAAAATCACTGTGATTTTTCTTTATTTGAACTTTATTAAAATAATTTCCGGAAAATAGTTCAGTGTTCGGCTTCAGATTGTTTTTTTAATGGCCAGCTCATAACGAATTCGTTGCTAGTGCAGCAAATTATGCGAATCGATGCTAACGAATACGTCGCACAAAGCCCGTTGATTAATGAACAGCGGTTAACTCGCTTGACGATCAACAAATTGCATTAAAATGATAATGAGAAAACGGATAGACAAATAATAACATACATATAGCTAGACATTCTAAGGGTGGATATACAAACCGTTTTTTGCAGCGATTCAGTAACGATACAATCCCAAAAAACCGCGACACAGTCGCAATGCTGTCGCGTCATTCCAGCTCATGTCAATGTCAAAATGAAATAGTCGCGCGTTAGTAGCGTTGCATGAGCGCGTTCATGAAAGGAGTTACTAAATCGTTGCAAAAAGTCTTCAAGTGTAACAACACTAAAATATTACAACCACAACAACATTTTATTCCTAATATTCCTCTGTACACATTTTTCATCGTATTATAAGTTATATTTTGTTTCTGCTCAGTATGTACCATATTTACACACTTTTTTAAATATTGTTTACTTTTATGCAACTTGTGAATAATGTATTCATTCATTGAAAAACTCACCTCATCATCATGACTAGAGACAGCTCCTCTTGCAATACGCTCTCCAAGTACATCATATCTAGGTCAGATACGATCGCTCCGTTGATCACCATTATCTCGTCGCCTTTGATTATACCTGGCGCAAAAAAAAACAATAAATTGCAACTGGGATTTTCAAGTTTTTTTGTTTGAAAACAATGACAAGAGACAATTAATCCGCGCTATGGTGATTACGGGTGTTAATGAAATAAAAGTTAATTTTATGATTTTTGATTAAAATCTGGTACCACACACACCCCGTAAATTTTCAGAGTATTTGTATTAAATACTCGTACATATAACTCTTATCAATGTTAGTAGAAATCTTATATAAGTGGTCACTTTATATCATCAATTATCTTCTTTGATGTTATGCACAAGTGACAATTGATTCTTATAGCCACTTAGTATCGTGTTTGTTTGCTGATTAATAAAAACTTACCGTTTTGCATTGCAACGCTCTTGTCCTCGACCCTGCTGACGTAGCAGCAGAGTTCATCCTGACGCTCAGCATTTTCTATGAGTTCTGCCTCTACGCTGAAGCCCCACATTTGCTCCAAGGTATTCCGCTGCAGCTCCACTTGGTAAAGAATTTTAGCGCAAACTTCTACCACCTCGTGAGTGTGCAACTAAATGAACATAATATTATAAGTGTGAATAAAATATAATATGGTATATTAACTTTAAAAAGTCGATCAAAGGAATGAAATCATATTCATGCTGACACTTTTGTTCGTTTCTCCACGACGTATTCAAAAAACTATTATGCCGACTGATTGATAAGGTTTCTTTATGGCTTACAAAACCAGTGCTCACTCCATCAGACCCTACTCACGTAATATCCGGCCACATGTCGCTTTTTATACACACAGATCTGCTCACTTTGCCGCACATCCATTGGAATTGTAAGGTCAAAGGGCCAAATACGACAAAAAATCAGTTTCAAATATTAAAATTAGGAAATTTTTTACGTCCAAATTATATTTTACGTCGCAGTATTTATCTGGATTACCCGAGCGGCGCGGAGTTTTTTTTATAAGTAATTCAATTCAGAGGGTTTCATAAAACAAATCACTCCACTGGGGCTACACCGGATACAAAAGAGGATCATTAAATAGATTACAAGGCTTGTCTTTTAAAACAACGACGTAATTCGAACGGCTCCACATCTAGGTATAGCCGTCGTGGGTATCAATATCGCGAACTTATTAATAGAGAAGACTCGGCTAAGGGTGCTATTATTTTCTTCCACTTTAAAAAAGAACAAAATAATATGCTTAGGCAAAAAATTATCCGACTTTTTATATTTGAAGTCGTTAACGGGTGTCAATCGAACTAGATACTAATGCACTTCGAGTCGCAATACTTACGTAAGTTTCAATAAGATCGCTTCGGTGTGGAACAAAGTAGTTATGATCTTCCATGTCTCGTCGCTTCTTAACTCGCACGAAGTGCTCGAGAGCATTGAGCGAGCGACGAGCGCAAGCAGCCGCAAGAAATTCTTCCACCGACATGCCTTCACGAACACCGACCGTGGCAGTCGTGCCTTCGGGGAGCGAAACTCTAACGGCGGCCTCGCTCTCTTCACGGGACATCTGGGTAAACCGAAATTGTGATCACGTACCCGAATACTTGTTGTGCAAGCATATAACAACAAGCCTAACCTCGATTCAACCTAAATCGTATTAATTCCCTGTTGTGTTCATGGATTTGTGGCCAGCACTAACCTACATAAGCAACAATATTGAATGCGTTTAATTTGGAATCTATTTCAGGAGTAACAAAGATATTAATGAAAATATTTCTACAGATATCAGTTAATATAGAACGGTTAGACTTTTACAATATTGAACAGGCTAATAAAAGAAGTCATTGTGTTGTGTTGATTAATGTTCGTATCACACACCAATATGCATTCGTATAGTAGCAAAATCTCTTCAATAATTTTTCACCTATTCAAGTTTTGTTTTAAGTTTTGTATCCAATCATCCTCTCGAAAGTCATTGAAAACTAGTTTCACCTAGATTTTTATCATTGAATGAAGCTGCGAGGTAATTTTACGACCCGTCAAGGGGTCGATAGTTATTTATTACGAACCGCTCGTAAAATGTTTACCTTTCCCTCGTAATGGTAATCAATAATAGCATTGAGACCCTCGAACGCCCCAAAAGCAAGTTATTATAAAACCACCTTCCTCTAATTACGCGTCAACGTAAAAGTAAAAGTACAAATCATGGTTATTGTCAGAAAATGTTAGTTTCATTTTTGTATTTTACTTGAAACGTAATTCCCTCTTGACCGTTTTCCGGTCTGCCTGTAACGATCTCCATTATAATTTGTTAAAAATGAAGCTATACAGGATAGACTGCTAGGGGCTACAAACGAGTAATAGACTAATAGCCTCTTTACGTGACGGCGTATATTCTTCTAATATTAGAGGACACGCCACTTCGGCATTTCCGAAGCTGAGTGCCCCTGAGGCTCGATGGGCATTTCGAGTGTGATTTAGCTTCGCGCTTCATTTAATTGATGGTATTTTACGATGAGTACAAAAAGAGATTAATTGAAATGTCGTGTTTTTAAAAATCAGATTTTTCATAAGGAAAACTGTACATTTCAAATTGTGTTTGTTTGTTGTTGTTTCCACTATTGTCTATATTGAAAAACGTTTACACATTAAAATAAATAGTTAAATTTGTCTTTTTCCGTTATACTACATATTTAATATTGAAAAATTAATAACCTCATGATCATAACACTTCGTTCGTTATGCCCGATGTAATATGTTACGCAACATGCGAAATCACCCATAAAAGCATTAAAATCTATTTAGTGTGATTTAGGTCGGCAAATGGCTACGTTTGCGATTGTAATTAAATTTTTCTCGATAATGGATGATTCGTATGCCACGCCATATTTTCCGATACATATTGGAGCTTAAATTAATTATTCATTCCATGGATCTCACATGTCATCATTGCTTTTATGTACTTACCCTCGTAGTTATTGTTTCGAATAAAATGTTTTTTTTTTTTGCGTTAAAGCTACTTTTCACACTATGTACATGAAATCAAGTTTTACATAAGGACTTTAAATGTAGTTTTTGTCTTACTAAGACTGTTACAACCACTTACACGCAACGCAGACTTAAGAAGTACAATTAAGGTTGTACAGAACTTATTTGACTTAAATCATGTACATGTACAGCGTAACTAAGAAAAAGCATAAATAGTTGCGTTGCACTTGTTTCGTCTAACATGATGAATAAGGTTACCTGCATGGAGCGTCGGCTCGAGCCCGAATTAGAGCGCGAGAGGTTAGGCGCCCTGCGCTTAGTGGCGCCACGCCCCGCAAGCAAGTTGTTCAGCAGAGACGGCGACCGGGCGCAAATAAATGCGTGGAACGACGACACCGTGAACACGCCCAATTTGTTCAAAGTGCTCTTAGTGCCCCGGGAGACATGTGTCAGCAACGACTGGAACAAACGTCCCGGCTTAATTCACGTTGAGAACTCCACTTCCACGCAAATTGTTATACAACTCAAACAGCCGGAAACTCATTAGCTTTGCATTAGTATCCGTGTATTACATTGTATTTAACCAGCTTTGGAGGACGTGTCACTGAATTACTCTTGGTGTGTTGGCGTTATATGTGAATAGAATAACTGACTGGGAATGACTTTACATTGTATTATTGTACTCATCAAGTATGGTAGGCTTTACACACCGTAGATCTCTTTTTTTATACAACTCTCGGGTGTGTAGGTTTCCTCTTTTAAAAATAAAAAGGACCCTGCCCGTCATAGAACTAGTTTTGCAAAGTGCTATTTAAAAGATGTAGTTAATTATCCTAAATAAATAAGCAAGCTGCAGCCGTCCTGCAAATATCAATAAGTACTTATAATCTATATCTTCTTATCTAATATATAGAAATAAGGTGTGTGTCTGCGTATCTGTTTGTTACTCAATCAAGCAAGATCCACTGGTGGGATTTTGCATGAATGTAGCTTATGTAACTGGCTTGTAACTGACTTTTAATTTCGATTTCGATTTTTGTCCGCTATTTAACGATGGCGACTATTTTAGTGACGTCGCTACACCCTTTGCTTTCAGACTGTCATATTTCCGTTTCAAATAAAAAAAAGAACGCCAGAAAATATCAAACTTTTGATGGCATATACGAGGTTAACATTTTATATTTTCTATTCAGAAGGTCCTTATCACTTTTCATGTAACTCCAACGGTTAGCAAGTAATACCTATTTTTTTTGTTTCGTAGCGAAGCACGGGTACTTCAGCTAGTTAATTATAAGCTAGAAGGATACTCGTCAACTGACTAATCATCGCAGAGCCTGAACTACTGCAGCTAGAATTTATAGTTCTAAGGGATTTGGAGTGGGTTTCTGACAGGACGTCGACACCAACTCAGGTTAATATGTTTTCCGAATTTCATCCCTTAGATTCAAATAGGAGTTGGTTTGAAAATTCGGTAACTTTAAAGGATACACCGTAAATTAGTATTTGACTTTTCAGCTCAAAAAATTTAACACAATTAGACTGCTTTGGACAAATAAGGGATGAAAATTCGTTTTATAATCGTAGCTACGTCTACGAAGTCGTGGGAATGTACGTACGTCTGGTATATAATATGGTTCTTTTCCAAATGTGTTAATTTTAAAATCATTTAGACGAAAATATTCGCCACGTTCCCAGTTATGTAAACTACCTTTCGTTACTAAATATTTGAACATTCTTGTAATTAAATTACCATGATTTCAGTGGGCCTCGGTGGAGTTCGTATTTGTATTCAACAGTGCGTTGCCAATAATAATTTTTGTTTTACTTTTAATCTGATATGTAAACTCTGCTACCAAAAATTTTACTACAATATAATGAAGTATAAGTTTATCCATATTTATTGCTTGATATAAGTCAGACAGCATTATGCTAAAGGGGTATTATTAATCCTTTCCATTGATGTGCCCTTTAGTCGGAAAGTTTGGGGTTTATGAAGTATAAAGGTTTACACCCGAAATAAAACATTACGCTGAATAATCATTGTTGTAGTAATGTATCTATTTATTAGTAATGTTTACGTTTGTGTGTTGTATACGTATATAGTCGTTCCGAGATATTCCTGGAACATTATATTTCGGATATTTTAAAAAGAGGTACACACAGACTTTTATCTAAATCCTTATATAAATGTCCATAGGAAATGATGGCTACTTTCCAGTACGTGACCCATCGGTTTTATATGATGTACACAGAAACACCTATATACAGACGGGTTGCTAGCCTTCAGGGCTGAAATAGAACGCCTCGTGTACGTATGCTTGATTTACCGTACCCTTTATACCAACACACAACGTAAACACGCTTTATAGCAGCAATATATTTATGGCTTTGTGGTGGAAATAGGTGTGACAGCGAAGTCACCTCAAGCACACCACAAAGTCAGAGTTGCGTAATCTTAGTTATTTGTTTCGTAATCGTGTTATCTATTTCGCTGTTAATTTCTGTGAAATATTTTAGTAAAATTATAATATTCTTTATGAAGTATAAGAGAATAGTACATTTTAGACATGTCAAATATGTGTTATATAATATAATAAACGTAATTTTGAAGGTCGTTGCACATTTAGTTATATTTGAGTTCCATTGTTACGCAGATTTGTAGCCTATTGCAGCAATCTAAAGCCGCTATGTTTTAGGTTGAAAAGATTAGTAGGGCAGAAATACTAATACGAAACGACCTAAGTTAATCACTTAATTTCAAGGACTTTTAATACGACTACATAAGATTGAATTGTAGCAAATGGGCATGTTGTTCTTGGATTGGGATTCTACCCAAAGTCAATCACAGGTGAATTGACGCCTAAGGACTAAGTATAGTAAGCCAAACGGCACTCACATCTAACCAACAAAATGCAAGACCAGCATTACGCTAGAAATAGTCTAACTATGCTGATCATACCACCTTAATCTTAATCTATGATGTGTTCACATAGGATTATTTTTTACACTTGTTTGATATTTTCGTTACGTGAAAATATTTCGGTATTGGACATTATGGTTCTTCTATTTCAATTGTTGAAAGCTATATGTGGCGTGACAAGGGTCGCGCTACAGATACTACGCCCACCCTTCGATGTCGGTCAACGGAACTGTCAATTTAGTCAGCGAAGCCGACAAATAACCTTTTCCTGTCATCGTTACATAATAATTTACGGCTGAATTATTTTTCAGACTCCTTTTAACTTATCAATTTAACTAAGGTTTCGTGTATATTTAAAAAAATACTGAATTACTTGTATTTTAAATTTTGAATAATTTCGAATTAGACTCAATTGTTGAAGGAACGAAATATGATAATAAAAAAAAACGCTTTCTACACTCATAGCCCCACAGTAGGATTTTCTCCTGTGTCATGGGTGCCATAGACACACAAAGACACATACACAAACACCCAGACCCAGAACAGAGATCTAAACTCATCATTCAGATGTCTGTCTGGCGTGGCCGGGGATCGAACCCGGGACCCGCTGCGTGTCAGACCGGTTTGGTGACCGCTCCGCCACGCGGGTCTAGTATAATATTTTACCTATGTAAATATTAAAAGCGGATAAAGTATTCTAATGTAGATTTGTGAAAAGATGGGTCGCTGGTTGTTTGAAGAGTGGTCAAACTTTATTACCAAAAGCATTTGCGTTTTTAATTTTACCTTTACAATTATCAAATAGAGAAGTAATAATGTGAGTCTACCTTGCAAATAAAAAAGAGATTTTGCAAATGACAGGGTTTTAGCGTTTGTATTATTATTATCTTTAGAATTATCATGAAAAAGTATAATGTTAGTGTACTTTGCAAGTATATAAGACTCATGGATGATTACACGAATATTTCATGTAGAATATTACCACCGTTTATATTGAGTGGCGATTCATATTGAAAGCTCAAATCCAATTTTATTGCGAGTATTTATATAATGCTCGGGTCGCATTGATTTCAATTGTTGAAGTGATGTGACAGGGGTCGAATTTAAAAAACAGAATTATTTATCTTGACAGTCTAATGGAAAAAATACGTTTATCTTTAATAGATTAATGATCCATTAATTCATCATTAAAACATTACGGTTCCTACGGGGCACAAGTTTACCCTTTTAATGAGAAGGGTCTATAGCCAAATGCGGGTTGGCAGTCAAATGATTACTTGGTATCCATTACGCCAAACTTTTTCAAAATTGACTTCTAATCAAGTGATTTTCAAATAACAGTTTTATAATTATATTTTCAGTAAGTACAAAAATTTCTGCATAAATTCAATATTAGTGAAGTCTAAAATAGCCTTGATAAATAAAACTTAAAAAATCGTCCTGATCATTAGGTATAGAATATAAGTGCAAAGGGAGGTCTTTGCCTAGGATAACACGTTCACTTTATTATTCATACAACATAAAAACAATGTAAATATCATTAAAATATCTTCATTATGAAGTCGGCTAAAGATAAACTTACCTTGGGGTTAGGCAGCTCGCCGCTCTGAAGGCTGGCCATGTAACATCGCAGCCTGAATTGTTCGCAGTGCAGTCTCTCAAGATTCTCCTCCCACTGCAGCATCTGAACAGCCAGTTGGGCCCTCGTCTCCGGATCAGAAACCACGGACTGCTGGAGGTCCGCCATGTGCTTCAACTTGTGATCCTAAAGTTAAATATTCGTCTTTCATTCAAGAAGTTTACTAAACTAATTGCTAAGAAATATCGTGGTTAGTACGTTTGACTTGATCAATGTGTTGAGAATATTTCAGTCTATTGATGAGCTCCACGATTTTCCCGTATGTTAAATTTATGTGTCAAGTGAACGAAGCTTCGGCACATGTATGTGCTTGTACTATTAATGTTAAAGATTACATACTGTGTGACATAATTTGAATGTTACAAGCGGTCTTCGAAGCCTCACTGGGGCACGGCGGTTGCTATGAATATTAATGATTGCGTCAGGTGGTAGTGGATCACCTCCATACTATTGTAAAACTGCCTATATCGTGGAAAACGTACATATATTGGAAGACTTCGTATTTGGTACGCAATAGGCTTGTTTACGTAATTAGTTAAATGTTCTATTTAATGTTTACACAGCTGAAATGTACGGTAACACGAGCGCAATAAATTCGCTCGAATGCTCTTAGTTTATCGTCAGTTAACACGACTGTTAGAAATTAAAGCATATACATATTTGCACATGTAGTGATCGAAAGCGGCCGCAAAGGCTTTGACGCGTGTTGCGGTCGTCCGGTGCGGGTCAGAAATTGGCACCATTTCCACGGAGTACGATTACACCGCACACCAGCCTCACATACTGGAAACGTCTAAAACATGAATAGCAACTACAAACTGTGAGATAAATTGGAAAACATGTACATATGAGTACGTACTTGTATAATATTTCAGCGACAACTACAAATAATGCAATTACTGATTTAAAAACACAGTTTTATCAATTGTAAATTTAAGTACAACACTTTCTTAAGGCCTTCTGAAATATAATCGACGTAATCAAGATAAAATTATTCTAAGGAAATCAATCAATTTGGTCACTAGTCATTTAACTATTGTTTAATACTAGTTCTATAGTTGTGACGTGAATTATTATTTCAGCACTGAAGACGGGTTTTAAAATATTTTATAATATAAATGCTTTAACAACCGCAATCAATTCTTCGTTGCCGGAGTGCTTCCGCCACTAAAGTTCCCCAAGCACTCGCGACGATCTCGGCACAAGCAATAAATTTATCTGCATAAATACTGAACGCTTTTCACCTCGCTACATTGTACACACTTGAGGGTTTATAGCGAGCTGTAAGTCTGATCCTCGCTTCGAATTGACCCTTAAAACTGTGTATTACAGTTGAAACTCCACAGTTACGAAGTGATTCGTACCAGTCAAACAATACTTATGCAGTTAGGGGTCGAGCCATGCATAGTGCCCCAATGAATTTGCATTGTGAGTCAGCAGTTTTCATTTATGGGGCAGGAAAGTGAAAGCATCACACAATGACACGGTTTTAATTCCACACGAGATATAATCTGTATTATTTATTTCTTGTATCATAATGAGTTATAACCAAGATCATATTCATATTATGAATATATACTCACCGATTCTATAGCTTTTTCAAGGCGATATATCTCTTCCTGAAGTAGGTGGAGCGTTCCGGTTTTGCCACGGTGACGCGCGAATGCCGCAGCG
>DWTU01002150.1:0-11927 GCA_018251515.1 Cecropterus confusis | reverse complement strand
GACCCACTGCGTGTCAGTCCGGTATGGTGACCACTCCACCACGTGGGTCGTCATATTAAGTTATAATTAAAAGACTTTACATTACCTTTACTTACTGAAATTACATTACCCATTACTTTAAAATGCGTCTTGAAATTTAAATAGGGATGTAAAGTATACGTTCGAAATTTAAAAGTTAAGAAAATAGAAGAAATACGGCATAGGTTCTCATTCTACGAAGCTCAGTGCCAAAAGATAAGCTAGTCGTTTCGCTATGCATTGTCCCAGCGCGCTACATAAGCCTTAGGGTACCTATCCACTGGAACGGAAAGGGAATGGAAGCGAAGCTAACTGAATTCTGTCTGATAGAATTGTACAAAATCTAAATCAACAACTTGTTCACTTCGCTGAACGGATACGCAATATGACATTCTTACTTTTAAACGCGGTATACTTATATTTAGAGCAATGTTTTGGGAATTGGCAAAATTAAAACCCTGTTATCTATTCTAATGTGTCTTCTGAAGCTGTAAAGTTTGGTACTTAATTATTAGTAACTACACATGCAAGTTTAGAGTCCATTATAGTCGGTTTATTGTTATTTCCTAACTTACCTATTTCCTTGCCTAAATATGTTAATGTATTTATTCTTGTGATATTTGAATTGTTTAAAAAGATATCTTTTTATTAAAAATGACAGAAAAAAGGTTACTATGATAATAATAATATACACCTTAAAACACGTTCATCTCAGTAATATATACTTCAGTTCTTAAGTAGTTTGATTCTCTGAGCTGGCTTTGTTGTTTCTCTCTGCATTCTGTGGACAGTCCGTTGCACGGCGCCAAACTTCTCTTCTACCTCAATGGACAGGTACCTTTACTGCTATACACGTATGTTTATGTATGGTGTCTTTCAATAGAGTGCTATCTGTCTTTTAGTAGACAATGACACGAAGATTTTGCAGAATATTGATAATTATAAATAGACTCCATTTTTTTTTTCATTAAATTTAATTAAGTTTCATCTTCAATGTTTGTAGCAGTGTGATTTCGAGATTTTTAACATACTACTAAAATCAAAGTTAATTCATTATTTCTATATTTATAACTTCTTCATTTCCTTTAACAAAAAGTTACAAATTCAATGGCGGATTCAAGAGTAAATTATTCCACGTGCTTATTCTTGAAGACCATACAACGAACTAGTAGGAACTTCAGCCACTTACGCACTTAATAGCAGTAGAACCCACAGTTACCCGTTAGAGAGAAAATTACTTCTATCGGAGACCCACACGATATATGGACATATGGAATGAAAGAATATGACGAAAATGAGGAAGAATATAATCACGTTACGCGAGAGAATATTTGTAATTAACTTTGGAAGTTGGTGCGGAATGTTAAAAAAAAACGTGAAGAAGAATGAATAAGAAAACAATGAGAGGAATATGAAAATATATTGATGTGTCTAGCTGTTAATGTCTAAAACCTTGAATGTTGACGCAGCAAAGCACAATACGTACTTTGTGAGAAGCACTAACATTTGACCCCGGTCATTAATAACTCATTTAGTACAGTAACCGCAAGTCATACTTGTCATTGTGTATTAGGAGATTTTCTTAAGATATACCTGCACATTATATTTTTATTGCAGTCCATAACATTCGTTGGTGTTGATCTCTACCCCTGAATCACTATCCCACGGATAATAGGACATCTGGTATTACGAAGTCAATCGTACTAAAGGGACACTCATAGCTATACCTGAATCCACGAAGACTAATTCATCAATCTATTATTGTTACATTGTATCTTCGTCAGTACTTCCTAAATATCGCATAATATAGAAGAAAACTAAGTTGCATACCTTAGAGTGTGATGGAGAGTTATAGACCAATTTTTAACAAAAAAAAAATTATACCACTCAGCTAAACCTGAACGATAGACATAGGCTTCTCTCTGGCATAAAACATTTCTTCCGTTTCGATGAACTAAAGTACATATGAGGCTACTATCATAGTACTCAAGACTCACTCTAACATCCATAGGAATAAGTAATAGTTAAAAAAAAAAACTAAAAAACACGCTTTTGCAACTAGCTGAACTAAAAAATCGAAAATAATTTTCAATAACTTAAGAAAATAGAGCTATAAGAAAAAATCTATTTATCGTACAAATGCATGAGGTCTTAGAAGGTTATTCTTGTCATTAAAAAACCTCGTAGAATTATATTCTTCTTATATTTAGTTAAATAAATCAGTAAGTTCGGTCATGACAACTTCTCTTTAATATCAATTTATGATCTCAATTTAGTTGATGTATTTTTCGTTCGCAAACATATTTCATTCCCAATTATAGGCTGCTAGGCATAGAATTCCTAAATTATAAGGCACTGTATGGAACATCGAATTGTTAGGAAATAAAATACTCTCGTTTTGCCAGAAGCTTTTATTTACGTCAATTGTACTCCCGCAATTCCCTAGCGATACAATCCTCGTGTATTTCCTCGGGGCCCAAAATGCAATACAATTGTACGATATTATAGAACATTTTTGCTGTAAGTACGACACACGCACGTATCAGATACGTTGGTGGAAGAATTTCTGTTCAAATGTTCAGGCAAAATGAATGTTGTATTAGAAATTCCTATACATTGCTATCGTTATCATGTACTCATGAATGTTGTATACGCGTTTGTATAATTCAAATCATATATATACTTCCAATTGTTTAAATCGAACTTAATTTTATCAGTATTGTATTAGTAATATAAAAAAAAAACTTTAAATTACAAACCAAAGTGATTAATATAGATATATGTCCCCAATATACAGCAAATTAAAGTTCCAGTCTTAACGAAAGAAATATAAATTAAATTAAATGATAATAATTATATAAATAATAATTTATATTAAATATAAATGAACGAAAAAATACAAAAAGACTGACTCATATGAAGACTTTAACTTAAAACAAAAAATCGCGATATTTTTAGGTTAAAATTAAAATACAAAGCAGTGGTTCTGATATCATAAAATCAATCAAATTATACTTTGCATGCAAACTCATACATAAAAGTATCAAATACTCAGAATTATTCAAAAGCATACGTGTGTATACTGCTAAATACAATTCACAATTGTTAACCAATGCGTACAGTTTCGGTAAATTAATTCGTTGAGTAGTGAGATCATATCTTGATGTACCAACCAGGATTTATTTCACGGACTGACTTCGTCCAAAGTTCCTCAAAAGCTTGTAAATATAATATATAAAAATATAAAAATACTTATGACAGGATAAATTTTGTTGTTTTTTTTTTTCTTTATCTTTATTTCTTAAATTTTTCATATTTATTGTGATCTGCAATGTTCGATAAACATCGAAATTGGTTGTTTGAAAATATATTTGTAATTTTGTATTTGTAATCACTTTGAAGTAGCAAACGAGCGTGCAGTCAACTTGATGGTAAGTTGGTGTTGTTGTTGTAGTCCGCCCATAAACTTCTGTAAGCAACTTCCTATAGAAAAGGTGAACTAAGATGGTCGCCTTATATATTGGTGAACCGGCAACCACACCCTTCCAGCGAAACGCAAGAATTGAAAAAAGGATGCAATCCATCTAATGCCTACTAGCACATTCATACTACATTAATGTGTTAAATCAGCTGTTTATAATAAGAAACCACATACAGTGTACCTAATCAGTGACTCAACTGACGGTGATGCTGAGGAACAAGTTTACTACACCCTTCAAACAAGAACACAGAAGCGCTTAACTTAGCTGATGCAAAGCAAATAAGGACAGTAATGCTTCCAGAGTCACGATGGGTTATCAAAACTAAATCGAAACCTCCTTCAAAACCTAAATCGAAAATTTAAAAAACTGACAACTACAAAAAAGGAATACACTATGGCATGATAATATGATGTACTATTTTAGAGTTCTGTCCGCATTGTCTTGATTCCAAGGAAGAACTATGTTTAAAAAAGCTGAACACGTTTCACCATACGAAAACGTGGGTGGCCTCGAGTGGGCTATTTACGAATTTGCCACATCACTGGCTTATTTTGTTGCCAGTATGTTGTTACCTAAAATGGTGTTGCAGTTGCTACTGACTATTGTTTTTTTATAATATGGAAGTTGCAAGTGAACATCAGTCCACCTGATGGCAAATGGCCACTGCCGCCCATAGGCACCTGTAATAACCCCAGATAAATTACCTCATCTTATATCTCACCTAAAGTTAGCCACATTTTTGTTGCTACCCCTGAGATTTAAGTTGGAATGCCTCAGATAAGCACGTCTTTCTTACTCTCTTCAGACAAGAACACAATAGCGTTTACCACTGCGTTATTAGGTAGAAATAGGCGTGGCGGTGGTGACTCCGGAATCGACTAACTGTTCTCTGCAATAATGCAATGCTACAAGTGTCGCCTCTTGCATGTTAATTTTATCTCAAGTTGATAACTGATATTCATGTGCGCCAGTTATCATAAGGCGGATTATAAAATGTTTATTTGTTTTTACTTCAACTCATAAAAGAAAGCGTCATTTCGAAAAAGTTATATCTAATATTTATATGGAAAGGATCTAGTGTAGTATTCACAAACGTAGTCGATGAATAATTAAGCAAGAAAGCGCTCGTGTTATTCACGGATTTAATTCCTTAGTCGCCTCCCATGACATGTACAAGAAGAAAGGGTTATAGGACCAACATCTGACATTCTCTTACGTAAATAGTATTACTTCTCACATCTTATCTTACTTCTCATCTTACTTATATTATAAAGAATGTTTGTGACTATGTATGTATGTTAGTTACTCTTTCACGTAAAAACGGCTGGTCGGATTTTGGTGAAATTTGGCACACTTCAAGTAGGATGCAAAAAGAGTTCTACTTCAAAGGTTATCGGTGTTGTAAGTGTCCATAGGTACAACTATAAAAAAACACACACACACATTGTTTATAACCTTTATTTTTCGAGGGGGAAACTTTCAAAAGGTACTCGACGCCGTGGGAGCGACGCCGGGTTATGTGGGATTTTCACCGAATTAAAACAGCTCCGGTGGCTCCCAGCAGTGTGTGGAGGACTCCGGGATCACCAACGGAACGCAACCGGAGTCCTCCAGGAGCAATGCCCTTTTCTAGCTCTTTCCTGGTGAAAATTGGCGCTCACCGTGTCTTCTGGTGTTTACGATGGCGTGCGACCACACATGCCATCGTCCTTCACGGGGTCGCTTGGCTGGACGGTTCGAGCCCCCTTTTAGTCGACTCTTACGACAGGCAGGGGATACCGTAGCCTGATTCTGGTCCCGGTACTACAGGGACAACATTATTTACCTAATGTTCCCTAACAATAACCTGGATTAACACGAGTATACTTCGTTACCATGATGAACATGACTGAAGCTTGCAGATCCGCGGGAATAAGGAATTCATATTTTGACATAATATTTAATCGTCACGTGACCTTGTAAGGGTGACTAATATATTTTAGCATGTCTTCCATCATTTTAGTCACGTACAATGTCCGATGAGCTGTGATATTGGCATTCAATTGTTATGAGCAATGGCGTTAGGCTACAGTATACCTAAATCGTTGCTACTGAATTAGTTGGTCAAACAAAGCTATCGGAAATACCACATTAGTGATCTTATCACGTTTTTGTGTAGTTAAGAATTGTTTTTAATTTATTTTGGCAGTATACAACGTATATTTAATTAAACCATTGATTAGACTTTTGAGGTCCACAGCTATAGTCATAACTATCCATTTGAGTAGTGTTAGCCAAATGGTTGAAAATCGGACTCTTAATCGAGGGTCCGAGAATCGAATCCCACTGTTTTTTCTAAAAGTTATGTGCGTATTATAAATTAATTATCACTGATTAACGGTGAAGGAAAACATCGTGAGGAAACCTACACGCCTGAGTTCTTAAAAAACGTTCTCAATTGCGTGTGAAGTCTACCAATTTGCAAGACCCGTGTCCAGCATTGGGACTATAACGGGTTGACGACGCTGGATATACTCTTCTAATAATGGGGTTGCTAAAGGCCCCGCGCTTCGTATGCCTATGTTCACCGCGGTTCGTGTTGATTTTGATTTGGTGTTCTTTTAACGAATCTTAGTACATAGGCTTAGCATATAGCAGTAGTCGTAGGAACGGGAACCACGGGAACCACTCTGTAATATTTTACACACATCAACCACAATCTGTAATATTACACATAATATCTTTGTACCCATATTCAAGCAAATAAATGAATGATTGTCATACAATAAATAAATGATTGATTGATTGATACTCCCCTTGATAGGTTCCTCTTGTACCACTAAAACTGCAAACAATATTCGTTAAGTTTTACTATATAAAATTTGACGACCCACGTGGTGTAGCGGTCACCATACCGGTCTGACGCGCTGAGGGTCCCGGGTTCGATCCCCGGCCAAACAGACATCTGATTGATGAGTTTAGATTTCTATTCTAGGTCTGGGTGTTTGTGTATTCGTCTTTGTGTGTCCATGGCACCTACGGCACAGGAGAGAATCCTACTGTGGGGCTATGAGTATAGAAAGCGTTTATAAAGCGTTTACTTTTATATAAATTAGTAGTTAGTTATTCATATACGTTACCAGGTCTACTATTAAATCATGAGCGATTGCAAATCTTTACTTCTCGCTTACATTGGCATTTACCTGTAACAATAAAAACAGTTAACGTTAATAGAGTAATTCAGTTAAATACATATATTAAAAAGATGTAGTATTTTATTGCCTGGATATAGTATTGTTCTGTACGCGTGGCAGTGCGGTCACCATACCGGTCTGACACGCAGTGGCTTCAGGTTCGACTCCCGCCCAGACAGACATCTGAATGAACGAATTAATTAAAATTTCTGTTCTGGATCTGGGTGTTTGTGTATTAATCTTTGAGTGTGTCCATGGCACCAACGACAAAGGATAAAATCGTAGTGTGTGGTTGATGTGAGTGCAGAAGCGTTAACACACCACTTTTGTGTCAATCATTTGCCGTGATGACCAAAGAAAGGTAGTCGTAACGTAAGTTATTAGTAAAAAGTTTGTGATATAAGTCCTATGAGGTAGGAAAGTTATTTTCAGCTCACTTTGATATGAAGCGACCATTTTTGTCATTGTGATTGACTTCAGATAGCGTCCCTTTTCTATACGAAACTGCTTACTTATCCGGGACGTTCCACCTTACTTGTCAGGAGTAGCAACTAATCTGCGGTCGTTCTTAGGTAAGACTAGCTGAGCCCCGCGGTTATACCCGCGTTTAAAAAATGTATTCTCTATAGATCTTATACATTATTAACATTTTAGCATTGTTTCAGAGATGACTGATAGCAACTAATATTAACGGCAGTGAAGGCGGCTGCGCGCGCGTAGAGCGCGTGCGGTTTTAATTTTTTGTGCGGAACCCTAATTACAATTTCTAAAAGAGAAGTAGCCTAAGTTACGCCTTATGATATCAGCTATCCAACAGTGAAAGTCCAGTCAAAATCGGTCCAGCGATTTCAGAGATAACCCAGAACAAACAGACAGACAAAAATTTAAGTAATTGATGTTTTGTGATCAGTATCGTATACCTCATGGAATGCATATGAATGCATATGGATGCATTTGGCAAAAAGGTGTTATATTGATATTACAAACAGACACGTCAATTTTATTTATATGTATAAATTGTGATCTTATCTGGCATCGATGAAAGGTGTACATGGTCAGCAGAGACCACTTACCATCAGATAGGATGAATGTTTGCTAGTACCTTTAATTTTTGTCAAGTAATACCACTAACCATTATAAAATTGTTCAAAAATATGCATGAGTCATAAGCTACAAAAGTTTTGAACTAGTAAACTTTCCCTGCTGAGTTTCCATGCTGAGTATACTCTGTTTTACCCAGTTAACGACTTTTCACTTCAGTTAAGCGAAAAGCCTTGAAATGTTAATTCAAGAACTTAGCTCATGCATAATGGATTCGATCTGCAAATTAGCCATGCTTCTCCACTACTGCAGCTGTTGCTGAATTTGCTATTTTTGCAACACAAAATAATGCTTTTCGCATGCAAATTACGCAAAGCTAGCAACTTAACTCGCTTATTATCAGGGATCCACGCCAAGTTGCAAATACTTTCAGGCAATTATGTTTCTGGGAAAGACCTAGATTCTTGGAACTAACTTCGCAAACTCCGACATAAGTTGAAAAATCAACTTCATGCGAACAAATTTTCAAGATAGATTGGATTTCATAACGTAGTCAGAGTTTTTTTTTAGAAGTGGTAATCGAGCATGAAGTCCACCAGATGGTAAGTCACTGCCGTCCATGGAAGTCTGTATAAACCCTAGATAAAATTCCTACCTAAGTTTGACCGCAGATTCTTTGCCACCGCTGGGATCTGAGTTTTAACGTCTCGGATAACTATGTCTCCCTTAAACGCCCTTAATACCAGAACATATAAGTGCTGAACAACGTTATTTCGCCGTCAACCCATTTTTGTCCCACTGCTGGGCCATACTCCACCGCGCTGGCTTTTTTTTAGAGAACTCGCAGGTGTGCAGGTTTCTCCACGATGTTTTCCTTCACCGTAAAGCAACGATAATTAATTTCAAAATTTCTAATACGCACATTATTTTTAAAATCAGTGGTGCGTGCTTGAGATTCGAACTTCGGTACCCTCGACTGAGAGGCCGAGTTTCAACCACTAGGCTATCACTGCTCTAACAAAAAAAAACGTTATTACAAGGCAGAAATTAAAGTTAAAATAATTCTCAACTGTCTCACAGTTGGGCAAAGTTCGCATCCAAGTCTGTCCAGGTGAAGATTGGTAAACTTCACACATCACTGACATCAATGCAAGGAATTCTTAGGCACGTAAATTTTCCTTCGTCAAAGCAAGTGCACTGTAAATAATTCTGAGGTATGTTTTTCTCAATTATCCTTCGTCAAAAATAGTGATATGAATTTATTTTCGGATATACTCAAAAAAT
This sequence comes from Cecropterus confusis, assembly GCA_018251515.1. Lineage (NCBI taxonomy): Eukaryota > Metazoa > Arthropoda > Insecta > Lepidoptera > Hesperiidae > Cecropterus > Cecropterus confusis. The sequence goes on along the minus strand of DWTU01002150.1, from coordinate 2,929 downwards.
CTGGAGTGGGATTAGAAGTACCTCAGCGTTAGTCATCAATTAGCGTTTTGAAGACCTTGTCGGATATAGCTCTCCTCTGATGAGGATTTTTGCCAATAGACGACGCGCCTGCATGCGTGCGGCATGCATGCTTGTCACCACAAAAGTGTTGACGATACACAGATTCGAAGATTCTGCCCATCTCCTGAATCTTATTCCTTAATCGCCTCGCACGACATTTGAGAAAAGGAGGGTCCTATTTAACACCGAAAGTACACAGCACGATTGTTTTCTTTTGTTTTATTTATAGTTTGGAACTAGCAAACGAGCATGCATCCGGGCTGATGGTTAGTGGCTACTGCCGCCCATAGACATCTGTAATCAACCCTAGATAAGATTAAAATGCCATCTTAAGTTAGCCACAGATGCGTTGTTACCCCTGAGGACTAAGATGTAATGCTGGAATGCCTCGGAAAAGTATGTCTCCCTTTCCGTAGCACGGCTGCCCTACTGTTAGGTTTAAGTATAAAAAAGGACTACTCGTAACATAAATAGATGACGAAAATTTTGCCAGTACCGAGTAAAAACCCAAAAACAACCATCTGGTACAAAATTAATAATCAGGGAAACTTTAGGAGAAACTCATTAACACTGATTAAGAGCGCATGACGAAATGACGGGACCAAATGTCAGGTATTCCGAAAATGGTTTTTAAGGAGTTATAGTGGAATTTTAATTGTGATATTAACGTGTTTATTTCAACGTGACTTTGACCACAACGCGCTGATAAACGTTGAATCATTTTTAACAAACCAAGAAAAAAATAACTATTGCTACATACATTTTTAATCCGGGACCACTATACTCTTCAATATTGTGTGTTCAACCTTCGAGGGTAAGGACTCATTTACCTCGAGGCCACGGAAAGTCAGATTTATTTGGAACAGCGACCCGTATATTAAATTTAACGGGTACCAAGCCCGGATGGATGGTATCACAGCGAATCTATGGTGGTGGGGTGAAATCGATGACAAGCATTAGATTAACCAATCTACCCTACGTTTACTCCGTTTTACATATTAAGAAGTATTAATTCCGCAATAATATTAGTCTTAAATCGTATACCTATATCAACTCACATGTTATCATATTTATTTATTTTTTATTTTTTATTTATTTAATCTTTATTGACCATAAAAAAAAACGATGGACAAAAGGCGGACCTAATGCTGAATAGCATTTTCTACCAGTCAACCGTAAGGAAGTGCAGAGAATTCAAAGGCGGTGCAAGATCAAAGAAAAAAAAATGATTAAAATATGTGAGAAGGAAGAAGAAATATATACTTTAAGCGGTAAAAAAATATATATAAAAACGAGAAACAATTGTCCTAACTGTCAACCAGTTTATTAAATGCACAAACATTCTTTTTAAAGGAGTATTTTGAGCACATTTTTCTAAGTTCAAGTTCATATTCAAGTAGAACTTTATAGATTGGACAATGGGCGCATTGTACGTTTAAAATGAACATAAAGTTAAGAAGCAAAACGTTCATTAAGTACCTATAAAGCCTGTTTTTCTTGGCTTTCCGCTACCTTCGGTTTGTCGTACCCATATCAACAAAGTCTTCCCCCCATTAATTTTATAATTACAAATTAGCAACCTTATAAGATGTAACGTACTAAGGCTTATAAGGAGAATGTCTAGCGTGTCATACGTATTTCCGGTTGTTTTATTTTTTCGAAAATAGAAACTAAGGGGCGCGTGCGCATCCAATCGTAACGGTATGTGTGAGCGATATAGTTAAACACATTTGTGGGGTTGTGAAAGGGACAAATGACATATTAGCCTTTAGTTTTATAGCAACATTGTCGTCAAATATTTTAAATTCTATATGAGGAAGGCAATATATTATGAATCCGTAGAAAAAGGTTAGGTATATACATAATTAGCGAAGAAATGTAATATAATAATGGTTGAAAAAAATATGAAATTATTAATATAATTATGTATATTATATTAACTAATATAAAACACATACATATTTACGTGCAACTGAACGTTGGTTGTTTTTTATCTTTAATTTTTTATTATAATATGGTAGCAGCAAACGAGCAAGTAGTCCACCTGATAGTAAGTGGATCCAAGTGGATGAAGTAGCCAAAATCGTCATTCCTAAGGTGAGCCACAGATACGTTGCTACCCCTGAGGACTAAGTTGGAACGCCTCGGATAAGTACATCTCCCTTACTGCACCTTGCGAACCAAAACACAGCAATGCATAACGCTGCTATTAATTAGAAATAGGTGTGGCGGTAGTGCTTTCGGTGTCAAACCACTAAGAGTTCTACCACATTATTTGTATATTCCTATGTCCGGCCAAAACGACAGAGATGATCAACAAATTACGTTATTTCTCAATGTCTATTTATATTTTTAGTTAGTCATAGATGTCGCTAGTAAAAAAAGCAACAATGAAACACCCATGGATGCTAAATAGTGTTCAAACAATAGAATCGTAAAAAACCACCGTCCGTTGTCGTGACAATAGCGTGACATTGGAACTGCATCCACTTGTGTCTAATCGCCGGTGTTTTCCATTGCACGAGATGCGATGCAACGTCGTAGGATAATTGTTTTATTAAATAATTAGGTAGCCTCCGTGCGCAACGCTTGTTTTATATTCAGGTATGGTAATACTTTGTCGTATTATAAGGCCCGGGGTTTCAGCTGCGTTTAAATAAAATATGATAACTTTAGATAGAGTGGATGGTTTTGTTTGATTATTACATTTCAGTATTATTCATATATAAATCGACAATAATTAAATTTTAATAAGGTGGTAGAACCACTGTAGTTCAACCGGGTATCACCGCAACACCTATTTCTAGCGTGAAGCAGTCCTTTCGTTTCGGTTGAAGAGTGCGGTTGCCAACTCATATATGAAGCGACC